>JAEHOE010000217.1:0-122474 GCA_016858145.1 Edaphochlamys debaryana | reverse complement strand
GGTGGTGGAGGCGGAGGTGGCGGTGGGGGAGGGGGGTGGGGAGGCGGGGGTGGCGGCGGGGGGAGGCGGCGGCGGAGGCGGTGGCTTGGGAGGAGGAGGCGGGGGGGGAGGGGGAGGCGGGGGAGGAGGTGGTGGGGGAGACGGAGGGGGGGGAGGAGGAGGGGGAGGAGGAGGGGGCGGCGGCGGCTTTGGCGGCGGCGGCGGCGGGGGTGGCGGAGGAGGAGGAGGAGGGGGAGGAGGCGACGGAGGGTCCGTGAATGCGCACGCCCGCTGCTCCTCACCCTGAAAGCAAGAGGGGTCGAACGGACGGTTGCAAGGTCAGGAAAGGGACGTGATCGTGTGAGCAGGACGGTCATCAAAACCCCCGCCCGAGGTTTTTGCCAACCCAAGGAAACCCCAAGACACACCTGGATGCAGCCATCTGCAGGGTCCATGAAGGCCCGGACAGAGTAGCCCGACAGCTCCTTGGGGCACTGGCCGCTGTTGGTCACCAGGTTGAGCCAGTACGCCAGGCCGTTGGGGCCCTGAAGGAACTCCTCCAGCTCGGCGCCATCCTCGTCCGACAGGCAGGTACCGCACACGCCGACGTACATGTAGCCCTCAACGGTGTAGTCCGACTGGCAGTCCGTGTACTCCCAGGGCTTGATCATCACCACACCGCGGGACTGGGCCTCGGTGTTCAGCGTGTCAGCAATGACGGGGCCGATGGCGTTGCACATATCCCCAGTGAGCTCGAACGAGCTGCCAAGGGGCGGTGGAGTGAAGCCGATGCGAACGCACGCGCTGCAGGGAGGCGGCGGGCTGGGGGGCGGCGGCTTGGGGCTGGGCGGCGGCGGGCTGGGCGGCGGCGGGCGCGGCCTGCGCGGTGGCGGCGGGGGAGGCGGCGGCGGGGGCGGAGAAAGCCTGGCGCAAGCACGGCCCGGGACAATGACGTCAACGCAGTCCGTGTTGTCCGTCTCGACGAGGGTGGACTGGCCCTGAAGCTCAGGGGGCAGGTCGTTGCCGTCAAGGCCGCGAAAATGGGCTCCACGAGTTGCTCGGGCCCGAGAGAGCTCAGGTCAGCGCCCATGGCGGCACCCCTCTGCCGGGAGACGATGCGGCCACAGATCTTTGCCTCGTTGCGAATGCAACTGACGGTCCGAAAGCCCCCGATGATGGTGCCGTCCTCAATGTAAGGCTGGAACAGGTCCAGGATGAGCTCCGTGGCGCGGCCGCAGTTCGCGTCGTCCTCAAAGAAAGGGTACACGGGGACGCCCGACCCTGCAACGTTCTTCCAGGTGAAGCAGACGTTGCAGGGGGGAGGCGGCGACGGCGGAGGCCGGGGAGGAGGGGACCGGACGACCGGAGGGGGAGGAGAGGGGCGGGGGGAGGGCGGCGGCGGCCGCGGGGGCGGGGGCGGGGGTGGTGGCGGTGGAGGCGACGGAGGGTCCCCCATCCCACGCGACACGGGACAGCACTTGTGGTCGGAAGACCAGAGCGCTGTCGACCAAATGTCGCTGGGCGTGAACTCCTCAAGCGTGTCGCAAGGCCCGGCGATCTGGGCAGGGGCAGACGGGCGGACATCAGACAACCGAGGTTTCGCCCAACCCGATTCCATTCCCCTACATTTGCATGCCATCCTGATCCTCAAATTCCACCCAGTATGCGCCCAACCCTCACGCGCAGCAGTTCGCCCTCGATCCGCAGAAGCCTCCCCGGGAACGGCCCTCCCGCCCTCCCCTGCGCCCTGGGTCCCCCAGACACTCCCGCTCACCTTGATACACACGGTCCGGCCGTTCGCCGTCCCCGTTGTGAGCGCCAGGTCCCTCACACGCAGCACCCGCTGATACGGGTACGCGTTTGGCGGCTTGAGGATTTCCGCCTTCACCTCCTTCCCGTCCAACGTCGCCGTCACCTTCTGAGCCGGCACGTCGCACTTCTCATCTGCGGGGCGTGCCGGGAGCAGGGACCGGGGAACGGGGGGCGATCAGGACTGGGGTCAACCTTGCCACCCAGCCCCGAGGCCCTCGAGCGCCCGAGCAATACCCCGAGGCAAAAGCTGTCATCCGCGCCACCCGCGACACCACAGTCGTCCATCGTAATACGGTTAGCCGGCTGCCGTCCAGGCCCCACGGCCGAGCCCCTCAGAGCCCAGCGGGCACACGTCAGGAGGCGGATGTATTTGAGCAGGGTCCCGGCGCTTTGCGGGCATTACTATCCCATGGCACCGGTGCCTGGTTGCGCCTTAACGCAAATAGAACGGGGTTGCTACTGCAACAAGGGTGCATGCGGAGGCCGACTCGCGGCTAGGGGTGCGACGACTGGGTCCCCAAGCCTGCTAGCCTGCCGCATACCCTCCGGTGTACCCCGCACCCATCTCATAAAACCCCTCTCCCTTTGGGAAGGCCTCCAATCCGCCCCCCCGCCCCCTTGCGGCCTCTCCTCGAGCCTGCAAGCCTCCTCCAAGCCCAACCAGGTGCGGCACCACTCACCAACGTCCAGCTCAAATTTATTGAGGTCCGCCGTGCAGCAGTCGTTTGGTACTGTGCACTGCCCCCTCTCCACCTTAATCGTCCAGCAGTAAGTCCCCGGCGCCGGGTTTGTCGTGACCGGCGGCGTCGAGTATACGCTCTTATCGGGAGAGCGCCAACACGTGGAGAACGGAAAGGTGGGAGGCCCTGCCGCTGCGGCCATGATGGCAGCCTGGACGTCGAGGTCGGTAGACAGCGAGCTTAGATCCAGGTTTGACCAGTCTACTTGACCGCTCTGTGCTTGTGCCGAGCTCCTGCACGCACGTAACCAGGCGGGAGCGACCGGCGTTAACTCCGCCCACCCCGAGTCAGAACGCACGCCTTCTGCCCGATAAACTGTAGCCCCTATAGTGCACGCACTGACGCGTATACTAGCGCGCAGTGATCGGCGTTTGGCTGGGCTGTCGTTTGGCCCGGCTGACATGTTTCCACTCTTGTCCGGCCCGCCCATTGTGGTCAAAAACGCGCTACTCCAGCTGATATCTGCTCTGAAGTCGGTAACAATGGCGATAACTCATGCGGCGAAACCTCCAGTTTGCGGCTCACCATGCTGACAGGAACGCTGCGCTGAGCAGCAATAAAAGCCGTGCCCTCATCCCCTGTCGCCTGCTAACAATAAAGCTGCTGGCCGCCAGCTGCACCAGAGTAGGTGCTGGCGGCCTTTGCTGAGGGCGAAGGCGCGCCCACCCGCCGATGGATACTCAGTCTCGCTAGGGTATCGGGCACAACGAGTTGACCTATATAGAGCTCCTACGCAGTAACACGTATCGCCTCCGCGTGTCGGGACATTGAGGCTTTGGTGCTCTGAGTGTCGTTAGTGCAAGCGATGATGCTCTGGCTGTGTCGACCCGGGCGGGGCGGCCATTTCGGCGCTCTGCAGCCCTGTGAGATTGACGCGACTGTGCAGTCAGGCGGAGCAGCAACACTGCACACGGTACCAGCCACCATCATGAGGGCCGCCCGGACCACCGCAACCGCCAGCGCCCGCCAAACATGTCGCCTGCCGTACGACCGGCCACCAGTCCCGCGGCTCAAGCCCGCGCAACGACCCGCTCTATCTTGGCGCGCAATGCGCTGCGGCACGGGAAGCTCCACAAGAACCTACAGGACTGCAGGCGGCTCGGCGTCTGGGCGCGGGCATGCGATGACGCTAGCTGGACGGGCGCAGAAGACAGACTGCCGTGCCCTGAGCTGCTGACAAACACCTGATAGTATGCAGAACACAAGACACCAAGTCGTGCGGCGTAAGCCTTAGGTGTAGAGAAGTGCTGCATGCCGGAGTTGCGCGACTGTGACTGCCAGGCATTTGCGAGCATGTACACTTCACTCAGACCGAGGCGATATCTATCGAGCAAGAACCGGAGGGTCTCGGGTTCGGGACGCCCGCCTTAAGGTGGCACGCAAGACATGGACGTTTTTGGCTTGCCTGCCGCTTGGCACGCGTGCCCCTTCTTTCCTTACCGCGCACGTCTATCCCCAGATTAAGAGCGTCCCACCTCACTTCTCAGCCAAACACTATTGAACATCATGCCCGGGGTGAGCCGACACGCAATATATGATGGTGACGGTTCGTCTTTGATGTCAGCACGACATCCTGTGGGGCACGACGGCAAGCAAGGGCCGAGGGAGTTAAGGCAATGTCGGTGTCTAGCCCGCCAGCCGGCAGAGGTAGCACTGTGAGGCACGGAGAGGACACAGTGGCAAAACGCGGCAAGCGGTCCCTGACACGTGGCGCCGCTGTCAGGGTGGCTGTCTGCTGCTGCCTCGACGCCTCGAGTCCCTGCCGTTCTGCCTTGCCGGACACCCTCGACGCCTCGAGTCCCCGCCGTTCTGCCTTGCCGGACACCCCTTCCGCTTGCTGAAACCTTCCTTGTTGGTCCTTGGGGGCCTCCCCCTTGCTTGCTTGATGAGATGGCTAGGCACTAGAGGGACAGCATGACGCGGTGCGGGCAGCGGCCGCAGGTTCATGAAGGGCACTAAGGCAGTCTTTCGGACTCGCAACGTCGCAAGCACGTTTACCTTCTTTCACACCTGGATGCACAACATTCAAGGGGATGCAGAGGCGCGGGGAGCCCTGACAACAGGGGCCCGCGTAGCAAGGTTGAAGTTCAGTCACCGTCCATCCCAGGAACCTGAACACTTGCCGTCACTGGGCCCTGAGCCCGCCACAGGGACGAATCCACCACAGAGGAGGCGTAATGCAAGCCACGTACACTACTGTACGGCAGGTATGCTGCAGTGCACTTGCTGCCTATCTACGTCTGCGCTACACCCTGCCGTGACCTTTCGCCAGCACCGGGGTCGAGGTTACTCCAATGCACGCCACCTGCAACTAAGCCAGCATGTGCCCCTTTATATGCCCCACACACGTCACAGGGTTAGGATGTGCCGTGCATACTGCATAGTGACGGTGAGAGTCGAGCTGCCGGCATTTCGTGGCCGGAAGAGGGGAATGGGTGTTTCTCACCTCGGCGGGTGGCGGGCGCTCTTGCTACTCCCCGGGCTCCAATCAGGGCTCAGGGGCCACCCAGGCTTACGTGGGCCATGGCCTCGGGCTCAGCCCGCTGGCCACTGCGCACGGCGCAGCGCAGCCCGCACTGGGCCCGCCCTGCCCCGGCCCCGTATGGCTGACCCTGCTCGGTAGAAGGTGGTTTCCCCCGTCTCTCTTCCCCACGACTTGGTTTGAGGGGCCTGCGGCCGGGTACGGAGTGGCGTGGCTGCGCTGATATGCCTCTGCTTTCCTCTAGTGGAGGCACTCCAGGAGAGGAGGGATGATGGTACTGTCATGCTTCTGGGGGCAATCAGTGGGCGGTGAGGGGGCAGGGTGGAGGAGTGATAGAAGGCGGTGAGGGGCGGGCGTGGGGGTGGGTGAGAAAGCAGGGAGGAGGCGGTGAGGGGGGCGGGCGAGGAGGCGAGGAGATGGTGGGAGAGGTGGCGGGTGTAGAGGCAGGTGAGGCTGGACCCGCTGAGGGCAGAGGATGAAGGGTGAGGCCTCAGTAGAGCGCCTTCGGCACGCAGTACACAGCACAGAACGGCAAGTTGTGTCGGGACATTAAGGCTTTGGTGCTCTGTGTGTCGTTAGTGCAAGCGACCTCTTGCTGTGTCGACCCGGGCGGGGCGGCCATTTCGGCGCTCTGCAGCCCTGTGAGATTGACGCGACTGTGCAGTCAGGCGGAGCAGCAACACTGCACACGGTACCAGCCACCATCATGAGGGCCGCCCGGACCACCGCAACCGCCAGCGCCCGCCAAACATGTCGCCTGCCGTACGACCGGCCACCAGTCCCGCGGCTCAAGCCCGCGCAACGACCCGCTCTATCTTGGCGCGCAATGCGCTGCGGCACGGGAAGCTCCACAAGAACCGACAGGACTGCAGGCGGCTCGGCGTCTGGGCGCGGGCATGCGATGACGCTAGCTATGCCGTGCCTCTGGAGCTGCGTCAGTGAAGAGGCCCCCCCTTTGATGCTCTCGCCCTGCTCCGCCTACGCATGTTGGTCCCCAGGACTGCCCCAGGATTGTGCAGGTGGCACACCCAGTAGGTGGCGCTCTCGCTCAACCCCTCCCCTTCTGGAGGCGGTTCCTGCTGTAACCATCGCATCCTGCCCCAGGATTCGAAGGTTCCCTAGCAGTCCCCCTCACACGCACCGTCAGCATCGTGGTCGCCCACTGCAGCAGCGCTACAGCTGATCCTCCACTCGCCAGCCAGCTTGAAGTTCACACGCCCCGAGGCGGCCCGGGCTCACTACCCCGCGGTCCCCTTCGTCCCCGAATACCCCCTCGGCATAGGCAGCAGCGGCCAGAGGCTGAGAGCAGCGCCGCCGGCAGAGCAGAGCAGAGAGGCAAAGGGGGGACTAGGGGTTGAGGAGAATTAGCCGGCGTGAAATACTGCCCTGGGTGAGTGGTTAAGCTTGGGCCTTACAAGGTCCGTGGGCGGCGCCATCCTGGGCCACGCGGCCCCTCACGCAGCCGTCCTCCAGCGGATGGTGATGAGGGGAGGCGACTTCGGTTGAGGCGCGGCTTTCTCCATCACGGGGACTGCACTATAGCTCAAAACGCCATACGCTAAAGCGGTGCGGGAGCCGCGGGGGGACCGCGCTGCAAGGGGCTGGAGTCGGGGGGTCGCGCTCGCATCAACGGGCGCGCCGTATAGAGGGTGGCCAGCAGCTAGCGCCAGGACTGCGCAGGTCTCACTTATCAGACAGACACCAATTCATACAAACTTTACAACTCAGAACCAGCTTGCAGGCCATCCAAAGACAAGCGCGCTTGACAGGAGTGAGGACCTAGTGACATGCACCCCCCGCAGCCGGGCTCGCCCGGGGGGCTTGGGCTGAGGCTGCTGGGCAACTTGTTTCAGGTGAGCAGTAGCCAGACCTGCGCAAACGCACGCAGCTTCGGCACTTCTACGCATGCCGGACGCAATTCACCCCTACCGATGCAAACGCTGCCTGCAGACTCCAGGCCGAGCGAAGCAAGGGCACCTTGGGGAGGAGAACCAGCTGTACTTCCACCCGGAGGTGAGGACCTCGGCCGCGGACCGGTAGCGGAGGAGCGGTACAAAATTGCGCCCGGCCTGCAACCCCTGCCCTGCTTCCCCGCTACGCAGCTCAAGCGCTGGGTGGAGCGAGGCAAGGAGGACCTGGCGGCTGCAGACGCCGCATCTGCAGCACCCCCGACCTCCTGGGCCGGGTTCCAGCCAGGCCCATCGCCATCGAGGTGAGGGCGAACCCCAGCGGTAGCGCACCCCTTGCCCCGCCGCGATGCTTCCTACGCGGGGGCTTGTATAGCTTGCCGGGGTCCTGGGACTTCCGGGCGCACCTTCACCCGTTGCGCGCGACTTCCGTTTTGCCCCGCAGGCGCTCCATCGCGGCCCGCTACGTGCTCCAAGAGAACCTTGTGGTTGCCCCTACTCACGCCAGCAGTCTCGGGCTTCCGCCGCCGCCTTGCTGCACGGGGTGTGGCATCATCGAGCCTTGGACGCCTGCCCAGTGCTCCAGCATACTGCTGCCCGCTGCGGACTACGACTCTTTCGCATCCTCTGGCCCGCCCAGCGCCGCCTCGGATTGCGGCATCGAGTCAGAGTGTGGCAGCAGCGACTGCTCCGACAGCCGCTCCGGAAGCGTCACCGGCCGACTCTGCTCTGCAACGTTCTCGCGCCGTCCGGGAGCAGCAGATAGCAAGGCAGAAGCCCTGTGTGCCGTAGAGCTGTCGGCACGCCTCGCGGCGGTCGCAGTGGAGCGGGATGCAACGCAGGACACCCAGGCAGCGGCCGGGGAGAGCCACTCCGCTGGCCAGGGGTCCGCGGACGCTGGCTCTGCATCACCACTGCCCCGCGTCTTCTCGCTCTCCCTCGCGCTGGAGGAGGACCACGCGTTTGCCTTCGTTGTGCCGCCGCAGCCGAAGCCAGCCTGCAGCTGCCCGACGGGCTCGGAGCCGCCCTGCCCCGCGCCTCGGCCGCCTTCCCCCACCTGGGCAGCCAGACCCCCGCCGGCAGTGCAGCCTGCGCCGTCATGCGAGGCCTGCGCCTTCACGTTCGCGCCGCCGCTTGCCCCCGTTGCGGCGCAAGCCTCGGGCTGCTCAGCACAGGTCCGGCCGTGGCCGGCGCTGAGCTGCGGAGGCTCATACGAGTGTGCACCCCAGGAGGAGCAGGCAGCGCCGCCGCAGCCTAGCCCTGACACCTCTGGTGGCAGTGTCATCACCCCGACAGCAGCGGCGGAGCCGGCGGCCAAGCAGCCGGAGCCCCAGCTACAGCCCGCTGAGCATGCCGGCACGCAGCTCGATGCCGCCGCCGTGGACGCTGCCCTGGAGCTCCTCAAGCGCCTGCGCGGCTCCCTGCTGGGGGCAGCACCCCAGCAGCGGCCAGAGCTGCGCCACGCTTCCACGGCCGCAGCGGCAGCGACCGGCGCCGCCCCGCAGATCAGCGCCACGGTGGCGGAGGCGGCGCGGGCGCTCGCGGGCGCAGGCCTCATCCCGCCGAGCAACACCAGCGCCACAGCAGCTAAGAAACAGCGGGAAAGCGCGCAGCCTGGGCCTGCCAGCAGCGGCAACGAGGCGGCTTCGCCCTTTGCTGCGTCTGCGGCGGCGGCCAAGGGCGCTAGCGTGCACACGCCAAAGGCGGGGAACGCTGCTTCGGCGCCGGTGGTGTCCACTCCGGAGCTGATGCCGCCGCGGCGGCCCACGCGCAGCTCAGCCTGCGGCGAGGGCGGCTCTAAGAACCTCATGCCGGCGCTGGACTGCTCAGCAGGGGCCCGTGAGGAGCCCGACGTGGCCTGCCACGTCATCCCCGTGATCCGCCCAGCGGGAAAGGCCGCGGACCCCGCCGCCGAGGCCCTGGCTCGTGCCGCCGAGGCCGAGGCGCGCGCCGCCGACCTGGCGGAGGCGTTGCGGAGGGAGCGGGCCGAGACGGCGGCGCTGGCGGAAGCGCTGCGGAAGGAGCGTGCGGAGCGCGCCGAGGTGGCGACCGCGCTAGATGCCATGCGTGCGGCGCTCGCGCGGCAGCTGGAGGCGGAGGCGCGTGAGCGGGCCTCGCTGGCGGAAGCGCTGGCGGAGGAGCGAGCGGCGGCTGCGGCAGCGCAGGCCGCATGGGCCGCGGAGGCGGAGGCGCTCCGGGCGGACGCCGAGGGCGCCCGCTCTGAGCTGGCGGCGCTGCAGGCGGAGCATGACGAGCTGCTGCTGTGCCTGGGCCAGGAGAACAGCAAGGTGAGCGCCCTGGCGGAGGCGCTGGGGGTGGCGGGCGTGGACCCTCAGCCGCTGGTGGAGGCGGTGGAGGCGCGCTTCGTGGAGCTGCCGTGATGTTGGGAGCGGTTGGGAGCACTGCGCGCAGTGTGTCAGGAAGGCCGGCAGGGACGGCGCAGGAGATGCAGGGCACTAGACCCGTAATGCTGGGGCAGCGGGGGTTGATGGCTGTGTAGAAGAGTCAGCCATCCCAGCTTGACAACAGGTAGGAAAGAAGAGTGTGCGGGGTGAAGTCTCGGTATGGGTTTTGTGACTGACCAAGTGCAGCCATGCAGGTGACGGGCAGTGATGTGGGTCGGCTCAAGAAAGGGCCAAATCACGGGGGGGGGGTCAAGCAGGTGGCGTAAAGGAGCGTGGCTGCAGATGTGCTTTACGAGAGACTGAAGTGCGATTGTTTATCCGGATAAGGGTTTTGCACGCGGGCCAACTGTGTGCCGAGAACTAATGATGGGGTGTTCTGTGTGTACGGACATGATGCGGGGATGTTGCTCTGCGTCTCTGACGCTCAGGCGGCTGTGTATTCTAAGCAGCTCGCCGCCTAACCCAGGACAGGATGACTTGCCGCTGCAGGACGGCTGGACGCAACTGGTTCCTTTGCTTGATTACTTGTGGTTCCGTGTACGGGTTTGCTTCATACTTCGGGACGTGGATGTGCTGTGTGTGGTGGAATTCTTGATTCGATTTAGGCGGACGCGGTGGGCAAAGAGGGGAGCAGACTCTGTGGCCCGTACTGCGCTCCTGAGTGGATTTAGCCCAGGGGCATGGACTGGACTCTTACGTCGTGGGCGTGGGGCTTGGGCCCCGACGGGCGACTTGAGGTGCAGAGCTGCAGACGCCAGAGCGGAAGTCGAGCTCTTGTTGGGCGTATGTCTGCAGGATCGTATCGGGTCCGACCCTGGGTTCGTGTAATGGTATCAATAGCCTGAGCCTTGGGTTCGAGTAATGGTATCAATAGCCTGAGCCTTCTTTGCCCCACGCTAGCGGCTAGCTAGGGCAATGTGCACGACGCGTACAGCCAGATGCGGCAAATAAGGGGACCAGCCGAAAGGGCCGGGGGCTAGGGGTGGGAGGGCATAGCTAGGTGACGTTGTGGAGGGGGTGGGCCATGCAAGGCAACTTGTTTTCGGGCTGAGCCGCTTTTACAACTCAAATCCAGCTTGCAGGCCATCCAAAGACAAGCGCGCTTGACAGGAGTGAGGACCTAGCATGCCCCCCCCTCAGCGGGGCTCGCCCGGGGGAAAGGAGACACGGGAGACGAGGCACGCGAAAAGCTAGGCCAGCAAATGCAACGAGTGCACTGGTCGGCGACTACCCGCATCCCTGCTCTTGCAAGCAGAGAGCGACGTCACCTTACCAGGCGGCAAGTCGAGGCCTTCCAAAACCGCCCGCAGCCGTCCGAAGCCTCCAACCCACGAGTTACCTGGGGCAGGTTACCTGAGCGTGCGGGTCTGGCGCGTAGAGTCTCCGGCGGCTCGCCCGGGGGGCTTGGGCTGAGGCTGCTGGGCAACTTGTTTCAGGTGAGCAGTAGCCAGACCTGCGCAAACGCACGCAGCTTCGGCACTTCTACGCATGCCGGGCGCCATTCACCCCTACCGATGCAAACGCTGCCTGCAGACTCCAGGCCGAGCGAAGCAAGGGCACCTTGGGGAGGAGAACCAGCTGTACTTCCACCCGGAGGTGAGGACCTCGGCCGCGGACCGGTAGCGGAGGAGCGGTACAAAATTGCGCCCGGCCTGTAACCCCTGCCCTGCTTCCCCGCTACGCAGCTCAAGCGCTGGGTGGAGCGAGGCAAGGAGGACCTGGCGGCTGCAGCACCCCCGACCTCCTGGGCCGGGTTCCAGCCAGGCCCATCGCCATCGAGGTGAGGGCGAACCCCAGCGGTAGCGCACCCCTTGCCCCGCCGCGATGCTTCCTACGCGGGGGCTTGTATAGCTTGCCGGGGTCCTGGGACTTCCGGGCGCACCTTCACCCGTTGCGCGCGACTTCCGTTTCGCCCCGCAGGCGCTCCATCGCGGCCCGCTACGTGCTCCAAGAGAACCTTGTGGTTGCCCCTACTCACGTCAGCAGTCTCGGGCTTCCGCCGCCGCCTTGCTGCACGGGCGGTGGCGATGTGCGTGCTCGACTGTACCGGGGGTGCCAACGAGGGCAGGTTTGGGGCGGGGGGAGTTCGGGCACGCCGCTGGGGAATGCACCGGCGGTCGGTCACCAGGCTCAGAAAATCGGGCAAGCTGTTGTACTTATTTCAATCTTGCCTGCTTGAGCACACCTGGCTCCTCGCAGCACAAGCGCCTGCCGACGACAACCCGCCCACCACTCACTTTAACCGATAGCAACCAAAATCAGCCTTGCCCAGCCATTCGTTGCTTTTGCCTATCCTTTTGCATCCACTGCGAGCTCTGGGAGGTTAGCGATGTCGGCCGGCCATCCGAATCGCTACCAGCGCTAGTGATGACGAGGAGACGCAGGCGTGTGACAGCGGTGGAATACGCTACAGCTTCAGCGCCCTGAGCGTCGACTCTAGCGAGGGGACCCTCGCGAGCTCACCATGCGCATGCTCCTTGCGCTGGTGCTTTGCGCGCTGGCGACCCGTGCCTTCGCATCCGATGGGCGTGAAGAAGGTACGCAAGCATCTTCAATGATATGCACGCCCCACAGCAGCCCCGCCCTCCCCAGCCGACTCCCCGTCCCCCGGCCCCCCCGACGCCTCCCCCCCGGCCCCGCCTGGCCCTCCCTGCCACGTCCTTCCTACTTGGCGTCCGCTCCTCAACTTGACACACTCCCACACACCCGCTTGACTACTGACCCCGCTCGACCCCCTTCCGGCACCAGAGCCTCTGCCCCGCTTCGAGCTGGACGCGGATGAGGTGCTGAGCGTGCTGGGGCCCCCCTCGGCGCACTTGGGAGCGGAGGGCGGAGCGGACTGGGACCCGGGCTCCCTCGATGGCAGCAGCTCGGGACGCGCATTCGACGGCGTGGGGGCTAGAAATGCGCAGGTGGGCTGAGCGCGCAAGGGATCAGGGGGTTGGGGAAGGGCCGCTGGAGTGGGCGGGGTAGCCCGGCCAGCGGCTTGGACGTGGCGTGACGTTGTCTTGGCCCCAAACACCTCGTGCTGAGCCACAACTCAGTCAGGCCTGACAGAGCAATCCTCGCGAATGCCTCAAAGTCATACCCCCCCTCTGTGTTCGTGCAGCTGCCGGTGGACGACTACGGCTTCCCCAGCGAGCCGGCCTTCGGGCAACGGGGCACGGCGCTGGGCGGAGACATGGAGATATGGGTGCGTGGGGCAGGGAAGAGGAATGGGAAGGGGGCGGCTACGGCGACCGGGCCGTGCGCACTGGACCCCGCCTGGCCCACCTGCCCCCAAAACCCGCACACTGACAGCACTGACGACGCACCCGCACACGGCCCCCACGCCCCCACGCCCCCACGCCCCCACCCCCCCACGCCCCCAGGCCTACCCCGGGGTGGACCCCGCCGCCATCGCCCGCGCCGCTCACCTGCTGGACCGCATGCTGGCCTTCACGCCGCAGCACGTGCGGCGCAGGATGCGCGCAAACCGGCCCCGCGTGGTCATCATGGGCCGGAGCCAGGTGGGGTGGGCGGGGGACGGGGCGCGGTTGGGTTCCGAGGAGGGGGCGGGGCCTAGAAGGTGTACGGGGAATGGGCAAGGGAGGTACAGCCTAGAAAATGTACAGTGAAGCATGGCGAGGCGGGGAGGGTCACGCATACCATGCCAGCCTGTCCCTCGAGCCTTATGGTTGATTGCTCTTAACTTGCCCCCGTCTCGCCCGTCCCACCCGCTCACAGCTGGCCACCGACATGCCGGGTCTGCGCCGCTTCCGCAAGGAGGCCTACGACGAGGAGCACGGCTTCAACTGGGCAGAGGTGGGTGCGGATCCTGGGGTGTGGGGGGTTGGGCTGGGGGAGGGCGGCGGGAGGGCGAGCCACACGCGTGCCGCAGCTGCAGCTGCCAGGGAGGATGTCAGTCATGTCAACACCGAGGTCGGGGAGTGGGCTGGGCTGTCCGGTAACCTCCTGCGTCCCGCCCCGCCCCATTTCCATCCTGCCTCGCCCCCACCGCGCCGCGCTCCCCCCTGCAGGTGCGCGGCGTCGTCATGTGGCCGCCCTACCCCCTGGCCGCCTGGGTGGGCGAGGAGGACGTCATGGAGACGTACGACGGTGAGCGTACGGCAGATCACCCGCCTGGACGTCCTTGCTGTGTCTGTGGCTGATCTGCAAGCTAAGGTCGTTTGCCCCGCCGTCACCCTGCTGTCCTGTCCCCAACGCCCCGCCTGCCCGCCTGCCCGCCTGCCCGCCCCGCGCAGCGCTGCAAGACTTCTCGGTGCAGAGGCGAGCGCCGGCGGGGGCCCGGGGCCGCAGCAGCACGAGGCCAGATGAACCCATCCGTTGCCTCCGCGCGCCGTCCTTCAGCACCCCTACGCAACCACCAACCACGATCAGACCCCGCCAAGCACGTGGCCCCACCCACGAGCGCCTCACACTCCCCCCTCCGCTGACCCGCAGGCCGTCGTACCCGGGCCAGAGCGTGTTCGTGCACGAGGTGGCGCACGTGGTCATGAACTGGGGCTTCTCGGCCTGCGAGGTGGCGCTGGTGAAGCGGCGCTTCGAGGAGGGCATGGCGGCGGGGGCCTACACAAACGGTGCGACTTCCCGCAAGGGGCAGGAAAAGCGCCCCACCACCGGCCACTCCATGCGCCTGTGTTGGGTTGTGGCGGGGTGGTAAGCGTGTGGCGCTGCGGGCTGCAGGCGGCTGGCAGGCACCGGATGCGAAGAGCGGGAGTGGCGGTGACTGTGCGCCCGAGACGCTCACACGCCCGTCCTCCCCTTTCTGTACCCCGCGCTGCACACGGCCCCCGCGCACACCGCCTCCCCAGGCACCTACATGACCCGCAACAGCCGCGAGTGGTGGGCCTGCCTCACGCAGGCCTACTTCGAGGCGGCCGTGTTCAACAGCCTGGTGGGGGGGCGGGGGGGGCGGGACGGGCAGGACGGGAGGGGCCGGTAGCGGGACGAGGTGGCCACGGGTGGGGCAGGACGGGGCGGGTGCTGGGCGGGAGGGTCAGGACGGCACGGGGTAGGGAGCGGGCAGGACGGGACGGGACGCGGTGGTGGGCGGGGCGCGATGGTGTGGTTGCCTGGGTGGTGCATTGCGCTTGGAGACGGCCGTCCTTGGGAAGGGCCAGCGCATCGCACCGCCTTGGCCCAGCGCCTTACATCTTCTCTGTGTGGCACCTCTTTCCATTGCCTCTTTGGCCACCCGCCCTCACCCTCCCGCCCCCCCAGGTGGACGGGCTGTTCGACCTGGCGGCGGTGCAGCGGCGCCACCCGGACGCAGCGGAGCTGCTCGAGATGGTGCGGGGTGGGATGTTGGGGGGAGGAGGTTACCGTCTCAGGTGCACGATGTCCGCTGTCTGCTGGGGCGAGGTCAGCAGGAGAAGGCAGAGGTTGAGGGGGAGGTTAAGGCATGAGGCGCATGAGTTCAGTACTCAGTTCCGATGGTTGGAGGGGATGGCAACAGTGCGGGAGCAGAGGCGGCGCTTTGGGACATGGGGCGCACCGACCCAGATGGCTGCCCCGTACACCCTGTGACCTCTTCCCTGTCAGCACGGTACCCGTCCCCTTTACCCGCGCCCTCATCCCCCGCCCACCCGCCACACACACACCGCTCCCCACAGGCCTACGGCGGCAACCCCTGGCGCTTCCCCCACGACTGCCTCACCTGCAATGCCGTGTGGCCCTGGTGGAACGCAGCCAACACCACACGGAGGAACGTCACGGTGCCGGTGGGGAGTGGGGGTGGCGGTGGGGGTGGGGGTGGAGCAGAAGAGGGGGTGGCGGTGTGAGTTGTCAAGAACGAGCGAAGATAAGGCAGGGGGTCCGGTGTGCCGTTGCGGCAGGTCCGCCGAGTTTGCGTCTCCAGGGCCGAAGCGGAGAGGGGGCTCTGGGGTCAGCGGTCTGCGGGCACGTGCTCACAAGGGCCAAGTGATGGGGGGCCTGATGTGGGTCGGCGGCCAGGCGGCCATCCGGGAACCTTAGTGAAGCGGGGCAACGGGCAGAAAGCTGGGACCGAGGGGAAGCTCACGTGTGCAGGCACTCACTTTGCTGTCATTGGTGCACACTCCGATCGAGCGCTTTGCTGTCCTTGGCTCCCCACGTCTTAGCCGTCTCGCCCCGAAGCTCAACTCCCTCCCCCTCCCGGGTGCCGTACGCCCCGCGCAGTACCGGGGCAACAACTCGTGCCCCGTCATCGTACCGGCCTCCTGCAGCGACGGCTACGCAGGCTGCCCGTACGAAGCCGTGTACGACAATGGCTGTACGAACACCACCAGCTGGCCGCCCGCCTTCTGCGCCGAGAGCTGTCGTACAAGCAGTACGTGCCGGTACTCGCCGCCGCCGCCGCTCTGCGTGGATCGGGACCCAACCTGTTCGCAGCGCGCGGCGGCGGGAGAGTGCTGGTCAGCAGCGAGCGCCGGAGTCATGAGGTCCCGGTGCTACAAGTCCTGCTTGTGAGTGGGGATTGAACAGGCTTTGTAGGGGTAGAGAAGGCTTGAGGCAGCATGGGATGGGGTTAGCTTGGAAAGGGGGTGCGATGCGCTCCACCGGACCGAATGCTCGATCTACTGGTGCTCACTGCGCCCACGTTTAACCCTGATGTCCGATTGTTCGAACCCGCAGCTGCGGCGGCGGCGCCAACTGTACGGACACGCGGGACACGTGCCTCTCCTGGTCCCAGAGCGGCTACTGCACGCACCCCGAGTGGGCCGCCCTCATGGGGTACACGTGCCCCCGTACGTGCGGTACCTGCGGTACACCGGCCGCCGTAGCGCCGCCGCCGGTGCCCCCGACGCCCCCTCCACGGCCGCCGCCGCCGCCCTCGCCCTCACCACCCCGGCCACCGCCGCCCCAGCCCTCGCCGCGACCTCCACGGCCGCCCTTTCCTAGGCCGCCGCCGAGCCCGGCCCCGCGGCCGCCCCCTCGCCCCCCACCGTCTCCACCGCCCAGACCCTCCCCCCGTCCCCCGCCGTCCCCGCGACCGCGCCCCTCCCCGCGGCCTTCGCCCAAGCCCTCTCCACCGGAGTTGCTGGCCTCGCCCCCCTTTGAGCCCTTCATACAGCGCGGCCTCCCGTCCCCGCCGCCGCCGCCCTCGCCGCCAGCGCCGCCGCGGCCCCCCCGTCCGCCCTTCGTGTGGATCACGACTCGGTCGCCCTCCCCGCCGCGGCCCCCTCCCCAGCCTCCGCCGTGGCCCTCGCCGCCTCCGCTGCCGTCGCCGCCGCCACCGCCCTCGCCGCCCTTGCCGCCTCCTAAGCCCCCGCGGCCTCCGCTGCCACCCAACTTCTGGTCTCAGTTCTTCAGTCGGCCCCCGCCGCCGGCTGCGGCGCAGCCGAGGACGCGGCGGAGGCGCCTCGCAGAGTGAGGACCTGGAGGAGGCAAGCGGGTGGGATTGCAGAACACAATCGTGGAGATCATCGTAGTAGAAATAGGATGGTATGGAATGCAGCTGGGTTGGTCTCGTGAATGTTCAGGCATGACGTACGCACGCATATTGCAAAGCAAGGAGACTAGGTGGGCGTGAGGTTGTTGAGGGTTCACTTGGGCGGCTGGAGGGCGGGTGAGCATCAAGGGAGGGGGGAGGAGGGTCGCGGGTCAACACCATGGCACCGATCGGCCGATTGACTGGGTAGGGTTTTAAGCAGTGCATGGAGGCACGGGTTAGGGGTCAAAGCAGAAGTGCACGGCAGGGGTAGGGTGAGGGGCATAGAGTTGCAGGCCGCTGCCAACGCAGCTCCTGGTCGGGCGCATTGTGAGGGGATCAGGAGTCAGGAACGGCGTGCGATGGGGATCAGGGCACAAGGCGGTGTTCAACTCTCCCTCCACCAGGTGTGCACATGACCGTAGGCAGCGAGTAGATCAGGAGTGGGTGTGCAGGCGCAGGCGTTGAGACAGAACCTGACGACACCGGGTGGGCCAGGTCGTCAGGCTTCAGGCAGCTCAGTAGTAGGACCATGTGCCATTTTGCGCGGGCCTAAGGTCCCTGACAGATCAGGCTTGAAGGAAAGGACTGTGGCGGTCCCCCCTCAGGCCCCTGCGGCCCTGCTATCAATGCATGGCAAGGCTTGCGCAGTCGCCGCGTGGCTTTGCTGCGGGCTGGTGCTGCCGAGTACGTAGCTCAGCGCATACGTGTCGTCGCCGTGTCAGAGGTAGCAGCACGTTAGGGTGTTACGGTGGCTTCTGCTGTGGGGCATAGAAGGCTTGTGCCCCGGGGCTGGCGTGGGCGCTGCTGTGGGGCAGGCAGGCGGCCGCAGGAAGCTGTGCAGTCGGGAGTTGGCGACGTGCGACGTCGCACGGGGACAGCGTAGCGGACGCCAAGCACACTAGCTGAGGGTTGACTTTCGCTGTCAATTGCACGCCCTAGCCGCTGGGCCGTTCGCCGTTGGCCATGGCCTGACCGCATTGAGCGACCCTGGGTCGCGCGGTTCCGGGCCAGTGCACTATTCACTAGTCCAGCACCCCACACTGTGCGTAGCTTCCTAGCGCGTGAAGCTTGCGCGCAGCGACAGGCGCGTCGCTGTAGGCGCAACGGGTGCTCAACATGATTATACCGTCGGGCTCGGGCTGGGCGGGCCTTACAGGCGTGGTCGTGCTCCTTCTTCTAGGTAGCTCGTTGACCTGGCCTAGATACTCTGGCCCGCCTGGAAACGCAAGGAGAGCCCCGGACTTTGATCCCTCTGTGGGCCGCCTGCACCTATTGCAAGTGGTTCACAGGTGAGAGGAAAAGGAGGCGCAATGGGGGTCCGATGGGGTCCACGCTTTGAAGCTGGTAGCAATCAAGGCAGCTTCGGAAGCGCTTATGCGCGACGTGCTGCTGCTGAGCTGCCTCGTGGAGACACTGTCTTCACGCTGCTCTTGTCGAGAATTTGCTGTCCGTGCGGCCCAACTCACAGGCATGGCGCCCGCACGCCTTTGACGGAGCTCTACACGTTTGGGGCCAACTGGACCCACTGTTCCGACCACTACAAGGCAGGGCAGGCGGAGCGGGCTGCAGGGCGCCTGAACACGTTGTGGGGAGGCGAAGGATGGCACCGCGTAGCTGCCCTGCACACCCGGGCCCGACCTGCGTGTGCCCCGTCCTTACCCCGCTTCCATACCTCCTTGGGGCCGCGAACCACACAGGGGGTGGAGGTGGAGCTGTTTGACGAGAATGGTGGAGCCACAGCGCCCCCCACCACCGACCCGGTGAGTAGCGTCCCCACCCACCCCGCACGGGCATACGCACGAGACGCCTGCACGGGACTACGGCGGGGAACTGAGGGGGTAATCGTGGACAGCCCTGCATTGTGCCCACGGCATCCCTCACGGCCCTTGCCCCGATGCCCTCATCCCCTTCCTCCCTCCAGGCCCCGCCAGTGCTCCCCGGCGGCTGCCGGCAGGGCACCCTCACGCCCAACGGCTACGACATGGTGGGTCTAGCAGGGGCCCAGTAAGAACCGAGCAAGGGCCCAGCAAGGGCCCAGCAAGGGTCGAGCCAGGGCCCAGCAGGGGCCCAGGGGTTCCGGAGGCACCGGGAGGGCTTGCGTTGTGCATGGTCAGGGTCCAGGGTCAGGGTCAGGGTCCAGCAGGGCCCAGCAACGGCCAGGGCCACACGGGTCCCGCGCCTGCGTCTGCCCAGCCCCCCTTAGCCGCAGCCGAGCGCTCGGGAACCCAGTCTCCACCCGACCATCGCCACCCCTCCATCCTCCGCTCCCCCTTCACTCTCCCCGCCACACCCCCTCCCCCCCACGCCCCAGGCCTTGGCTCTGGGCACTTGGCTCCGCGGGCGTTACGTCACGGGGCGGGGCCCGGAGGGCGGCTTCCTGCCAGACCTACGGGCGGGGTCCCCCGCTAGGGCCTCCGCCGCTGGGGCCCCCGGCTCTGGGGCCACCCCTGGAGCGGGGACCGCCTCGGGCCCCTGGCCATGGGTGGGGTCGGGCGTGGCGGTGCTCCGGACCACGCCCTACCGCCGCACCATCGCCACACTGAGGGGGGTGCTGACGGGGCTGTGGCCGGCGCTGGAGGCCGGGGCGGAGGGCGGCGGCGAGGGGGCGCAGCGGCCGGCACGGAGCCGGGCGGGGCAGGCGAGGGCGCTGCCGGTGAGTGCGCGGCAGCGGGCACGGTCCCGGGGAGGCGGGGGGCTTGGGGTGGAGGGATGGCTGGGTGTGGCGGGACGGACCTGGTGGCGGGTTGGCAACAGAGGTAGTGTGCGGCGCGGTGCGGCTGCATCGGGGCCCAGGCACCTCCTGCCTTCCTGCCCTTTATCCGCGCCCCTGCCCTCTCCCCAAACACGTGCGATCACGCCCCAGGTGGCCGCCAGCGTGGTCCCTCAGGAGATCATGTACGGCAACAACGTCACGTGCCCCGCCCTGACGCCGCTGTTCAGGGCCATGGAGAGGGACATGGAGGGTGAGGGGGCCGGGGGGCGCGAGGGCGGGCAGCGGGCGCATGAGGGCGGGGCCCCTAATGCTGCAGTACAGGCACCGCCGGCACGGACGAGGTGGGGGCGCTTGGGGCCTGGCCCCATTCCTCGCAGTACTGCTGCCCTGCCTCGTCCTCCACTGTCCACCCAACCCTCCCTTCCCGTCCCACCCCCTCAGCCGCCGATGCCCGTGACGCCGAGCTGCCCCGGCTCCAACGCATGGTGGCGGGGGCGCTGGGGCTGGACCCGGACACACCCATTGTGTGGTGAGGAGGGGGGGGGCGGGGTAGTTTGAAGCTGAGCGGGAGAGCTTCGAGGTCTTAGTGGGATTGCCGGAGAAGGTGAATTGTCCGCCACATAGTCCATGATAGGTCCGGTTGTCCGCAGAGGAGGCGTGCGTCGAGGCTGCAGCTGAAAGTGGCCGCGGCGGCTGAACGCTATCCCGAAGCACTAAGTAGTCGCAGGGGGGCGCGGGTGCCCCGGGGGAGGAGGGGGCTGGCGGTGGGGGTTGACGGGCGTGTGAGTGCGGCGTGGTATGCAGGTGGCGGGAGCCGCTGTGTGGACATGGGGGTCCATAATGCAGTTAGCGGAGGGGGCACACCACGGAGGCAGGGAGGTGTGTAGGGTAGGCCGGGCCGCCGGGTTGAGGACAGTGCTCCCAGGAGCTGTAACGGGGTCCTGGAGGACCCTGGATTGGCATCCTAGGAGGCTTTTGAGAAGGTGGCAACTCCGTTGTTACAATGGTCGCGGGACAGGTCCGCGCCGGGGAAATCCTGGCACGATTCGAATCCAGGCAACTGCGAATGGAGATATCTGTAGCAGTGCTTTCCTCAATTGCATAATCTCTGCCATAACCCAGCGCGTAGAGCCCCCGGCTTGGCAACCCGAGAGAGAGCTCCGCAAGTCAAGGGTTGAAGCGGCAAGAGCCAGCCACACACTAGAACCGCTCTCGGGACGTTCGCTTCCGAGGGGGGGAGTGTAACGGGGTCCTGGAGGACCCTGGATTGGCATCCTAGGAGGCTTTTGAGAAGGTGGCAACTCCGTTGTTACAGGAGCAAAGCCGGAGGCGGAGGCCAGCCGTGACCACGTGACGGGCTGGTGGGGGTGTCGCGTGGAATAACGTTGCCTGCTCCCTGTACGTCGGTCCCCTCCTCCCCCAGGCCCAAGCTGTTCGACGTGCTGGCGGGCATGCAGGCCGACGGAGCGCCCATGCCCCGGGGGGCAACCAAGGAGGTGCTTGAGGTGGTGTGGGCGCAGGTGCGTGTGGGGTGGGTTGAGGGTGGGGTGGGGCTGCGTGGAGCGGCTGCGGGACGCCAGGGCAAGGCAGGCAGGAGGGAGGTCATCGGGCCGTGCCAGAAGAGGGGAATGGGCCCGGGGCGAGGGCACAGGTTGAGACGCTTGCCGCGCCAGATCCCCGCCTCAATTCCCACCACCACCTCTGAAAACCCTGCCCCAGGCTGCCCGTCACGAGAACGCCCTGGTGGGGCCCAGTGCTGCGCTGTGCGCCTCCCTGGGGAACGGGGAGGCGTCGGAGTCCTCGGCCCGGGCGCAGAGGTGCCGCCAGGTGGGGCGGAGCGGCAGAGGCCGGGAGCAGAAGCGTGGGGGCGAAGCGGTAGCGAGCTGGCGGAAGATAGGCGCACCTCTTACGCACTTGCAACTGTACCTGCGATGCCGTGGCAACACTCCCTCCTCACCTGCCTTCTCACAACGCCCCCGCTTTCCTCCCGTGCAGGTGCTCCGCCTCAGCATCGGCCAGCTCATCAGCCGGCTGCTGGACAACATGGATGACGTCATCGAGGCGGCGGAGGCGGGTGCCGCTGGCGGGCGAAGGCGGGCGGCAGCGGCGGCGGTTGGGCTCGGGGAAGACGAGGAGCCGCACGCGCCGGCGCCGGTCACGGCCCGGTCGCTGAAGCGGCGGAGCGTGCGGGAAGTCAAGGAGCCGCACGCGCCCGTGCCCGTGACGGCCCGCTCACGGCGGCGGTTGGCTCAGGAGCAAGCGGGGGCGGGGTCGCGGGACGCGACACACCCCAAGCTGTTCGTGTACAGGTGGGTTGAGGCGGGCTGACTGGCGGGTATGGGCAAGGTTGGGGATGTTGGAAGCAGCCCTCTCGTGTGCCTTCCCTGCCGCTCTCGCTCTCCGCGCTCCGTGCTCTCACTCGCCGTCGCGCTGACATACCGTATCTTCCATCCCCCTGACCCCGCCTCGAAACCTGCTCACCCCCTTCAGCGGCCACGACAGCTCCGTGACCCCCCTCCTGGCGGTGTTGGGGCAACCCGTGGCCTGGCCCCCCTTCGCCGCCAGTCTGACATGGGAGTTGTGGCGCAGCGAGGCGCCGGCGGCGGCTCGCGGCGGCGCCACCAGCCCCGGCGGCAGGCGGGCGCTACGGCAGGACGCCGTACGAGCGGAGGCGCCCGCCCTGTGGTGGGTACGGATCCTGTACGACGGCCAGCCGTTGGTCGTACCTGGGCTCAGCAGCTCCGGCGGTTGGATCGCGTTGGGCGTACTACGGCAGCGCGTACTGCTGCCGTACGCGCTGACTCAGGCCCAGCACAAGGTCGAGTGCTCCCATACGGGGTTTTGGGAGCAGCAGTTGATGGAGGGGGAGGGGGAAGGGGCGCGGGGGGGCCGGGCCTGGGGCAAGGGGGAGGTGCAGGGGGAAGGGTCCGGGTTGCGCGGAGGGGAGGTGCTAGGGAAAGGAGCAGCGGACGACGCGGCCGCGGCAAGGGCCGCGGCCATAGTAGCAGCACACCACGCGTTGTTGTGAGATCTCCTCGGGGATCTCACAAGACATTGCATGCGCCCTAGCATTCGAGAGCATTCGCTTACGTTAGCACTTGGACATTTCGTGAAGCGACGATTCATCTGCCGGGCAGGAGCGGTGTCTGCATCTGAACTGAGGCGCTGCCGAACTGATGTCTGTGGTGTGCGCGCCGTTTCCTATCGACCTGCGCGCTAGAGCGGGATCTATACGGTATGAGGTGCGCGTGTCTTTTCCCATCGCCTGTCTAGGGGTCTAGGAGCGCCTGACCTCGCTGGAGTTGACAGAGCTGTGTGGCATCTGTGTGGCGGCAGGCATTGAATAGAATTTGGGGCTAGATCTGACGGACGGCTCTGGGAGCTCAGGGCTGGGGCTGAGGGTCGTGCATGGCCCATAAGTGACGCGAGGAGTCTCAGGCCAGAGCTTGGAGGGCCGTTAGGCACGCTGGGGCTGCAGGGTCTGTGTGTTCACGGCTGCTGTGTGTGTGAGACCGTGAGCGCACCTCCGGCATGGTAGAGCTTCGACAAGGGTTAAAGCAAAGCGCAATGCAGCGCAGTGCACGAAGGCACGCTTGGCTCCAGGCCCCCAGTCACCTCGCGGCCGTGGCAAAGCAGGAAAGAAGAGTGAGGTGGCAAGGTAGCAGAGCGCGCCCGCGCGTTACCGTACAGTCTTGAGCGGTTACGGGCGACATGCATGTCTGTGAGCTCTCCGGCGGCTCGCACACGAA
The DNA here is from genome assembly GCA_016858145.1 of Edaphochlamys debaryana. Classification (NCBI taxonomy): domain Eukaryota; kingdom Viridiplantae; phylum Chlorophyta; class Chlorophyceae; order Chlamydomonadales; genus Edaphochlamys; species Edaphochlamys debaryana. The sequence continues at coordinate 99,273 of JAEHOE010000217.1, read as the reverse complement.
TCCCGCCCCTTCGAATCACACGTATACAGACCTGTAAGTGACGGGAGAACCACCGAAGCAGAGCAAAAGCGGCGTCAGGAACGTGCTCCGGGGCGCATGCCAGCAGGACGGTGCAGGCAGGAAACCACGAGCACATCTAAGAGCCGCCGGAGAGGCGTAGACAGCCTGAAAGAGGGTGAAGGGAGCGGGGCGAGGCACAACGAGGCCGGCGAGGGGCCCAAAGACGAGCAGCCGGTACGGCGCTGCGGTGCGGTGCGGTGACACGGGTGCAGGGGCACGGCAAGGCAAGGGTATGACCTGGGCGGATTGGCTGGCAAGCAGCGTCCCCGGCCGCCCGGGTGATTGGACTGCAGTCCAAGTGTGTGACTGGGCGGGCTCCCCACCGTCGAGCGGTGGATCATGGTCGCGGACCCCAAGGATCAGGGGCACAGAGGGATATGGGAGATCGGAGATCAGACGGGGGGCGTGGGGTGAGGGCAGTCTGGTGCCCGCCCAGCCGGAAGTCTTCATGTTCCCAGGGGGCAGGGTGTGGAAGGGACGGCCTCGGCGGCCAAGCAGCCTCCAGTGCAGCCGCCGACGCCATCCGGTGCGGCGGCGGCAGGACCCGCCGCCGCCGCATGGGGCCGAGGGCCCCATGATAGAGCGCCAGTGTGCGTTGTGCCATGCGAGACAAGAAGACAAGACCCGAAAACAAGACCCACCCCTCCCGACTACGGCTGTCGCTGCGGCTGAAGTGCGCCAGTGGTTCGACAAGGGTGTCTGTCCTCCTCAGGACAGGGAAAAGGGCTGAGCCCCAAACCCCGCGAGGCCGGGCAGCACTGGGGCCGCACAATCAAGCACTACGCCCCACAGCGCACGGACTAAACCCACGCCGCCATAAGTCAGGGGCCTTCGCAACCCCGCAATGCCGGACTTCGCCGGTTGGGTTGGGCGCACACATGCACCGCTTCAAAAGATCGAAAGAGAAAATGTCCGTCTCCCATCCGCTACTGCCCACACGCCACCCGCTACATCTCTCCCCTCCGCCGCTGCTGCTTTTGGGCGCTCAGCCCGGGTCCACGGCCGGCGGCCGCTCCAGCGCGGCCGGCCGGCTGAAGCCCAGCAGCTTCAGCAGGAGGAGGATGCGGATCACGTTGGCAGCGCAGCGCATCACCCACCATCATCGCTGTCCTGCTTCACCATCGTGACTGGTCCGGGCGCCTCGCAAGGCTAGCGCCCGGACCAGAATCGTAGCTAGCGGTGACGAGGGCTGGGTGTGTGCAACTGCTGTGGCACGTGGTGCTAGTGACAGAAGTGATAGAGAGGTGGAGTCTGCGAGTCCAACAATACTGCGCTCAGTTTGGGCACAAGCGGGGAGGTTCCACGCCCAAGCATGTCGGCATGTTGGAGCGTGGTCGATAAGTTTCCCCGCTCTAGAGCTTCGAAAATGCTTTCTCCAGGCAAAGGACAGGCGGGGCAATGCTCCCTCGTGTGGCGCCTGGGGGGCGGCGCGCTGTGAAGAGAATAATCGAGTTCAGGCCCCGAGCGCTCAGGGGATGCTCTCCTGTTATAAAGCCTTTTGTCCACTAGTGCATGACGAGTTACACTTGTCTCACAAACGATGAATGCGATCGTGCCCCCCCCCGCGCCCCGCTTCCGCGACCGAAACACACGGCACAAGCGCTGACGCCCCCCATCGCCCCCTCCTCTCCCCCGCACGCCACCTTGCAGGATGAAGCCCGCCCACCACTCGGAGGACCTGGATCCATTGCTCAAAAGCACGGCATTGGATCCAAGCTGTCGCCGAAAGCTCTCGAGCGAGTGCTTGCGGTTCACATAGCAACATGGTCCATCTCCGTCCATGGCCACACCCACGCCGCAAGATCACGACGCAGCCATCCCCAGCAGCACCAGCGCAGGGCAGCATCTTCCACAGGAGCTCATAACAGCAACCGCAAACCGCGTTGGAAGTGCACGGCGGCTCGCCGAGCTACCCATATAGAGCCACATAGCGCCACATAGCGCCACATAGAGCCACATAGAGCCATAGAACGTTCGACTGTATCGGGCCACGCCCCATGCAACAAGGTGATTTAGCCGAATTAGCCCTAGAGGTGCTGGTGCATGCTGAACACGCATACAGCAATGTAAATCGCGATGTTAGGCGTTAGCGAGACAGACCAAGTCGTGGCCTTGTGCGCGGAAGACTACCCGCGGCACTTCGTCAGCGGTCAGCACCCCAAAGATTGCGTGGTCACCAAGGTTCTCGACACCAAGCCCGAGTTTATATTCCATCACGTTCGCGGCAAGAACAACCGGCTCTGGTTCCGAGCGGCCTGGAAGCTTCCGAGCGACGAGTTCACAACGATGAGCTTCCTGCTCGACACAGGTGCCCCCAAGCACCTCTACCTGTCAGAGAAGGCAAGTAGGCCGGCCGGGAGGAGAGCCGCAAACGCACGTCTAGCGGGTTGAGAGCGAGATGCTCGGGCCATGCTTCCGTGGCTCGCTTTCGTCGTCGCTTTGCCTCCCTTTGACGTTTCCTTCTCCCTCCCGTCCTCTTCTCCCTCCAGTGCCTCCAGGTTCTCGAGAAGGCCGGCGTGGTGCAGGTGAATGAGGATTTCAACATCATGTTCGTGGTCATCTTCGGGCGCAAGTGCCCCGTGGAGCGGACGCCGAGCCCCCACAGCCAGGCCAACATCATGGGCCTCAAGCTGCTGATGCTCCTCGGCCTGCAGCTCTCCGAGGAGGAGCCCTACTTCTCGTTCACCAAGAAGTTCGACTTCATCACCGCCGAGGCGCTCGCCTAAGCACCCGCCGCCGCAGCAGCAACTAATGAGGATTGAATGTTAACTGAGCGGGCGAGGAATTTGGGTAGCCGCCGCCGGTGGAGAGAGCGGCTTTGTGCAGGGCAAGGGCTCTGGCGGTCGGTGGCCCCCAAACACTGCTGCAGGATGAGCGCAGGATATGTAGCGGTGTACCGTGGGGATAGCCTTGCTCTGGGGAATGCTAAGCATTGAGAGTATGCATGGGGGAGGAGCCGTGCTGTGCCACGGAAGGCCAGCGGGCTTGAGCAATAAACCCCCCCAACACCGGTGGCGTCGTAAATTTTGGCGCCAATCCGCTCCGCGCCGCAGTCCGCTGGCACGCAGTTCGCTTCGGAACGGAGAAGTTGTCGCTCGAGACGCTGAGAGAGTAGCTCGCGAGCAGCGCGCGAGTGCTCGCGAGGCCCTCGCGCGTGTGGTCGGCCAGCACCGATTTAGCATTGAAAACAAAAACCAGCATCCGTGGGTAAAATTTTAGAGTACGCTTCTCCAGCTTAAGGTCACGGGTTCAATTCCTAGCGAACGCAGTTGGACAAGCGCGGGGAACGTCGCAAGCTAACGATACGACGCATGCGACGCAGGTCCGCCAGTAAAGGGGACATGAGCAGTTTCGGTGGTGGAGAGCATGTGGAGAGGGGTCTTACAAGCAGGCCAGGCGCGTTGCAACATGTTGTTGTTGTTGTTGTTGTTGTTGTTGTTGTTGTTGTTGTTGTTGTTGTTGTTGTTGTTGTTGTTGTTGTTGTTGTTACAGACAAGGGCATCAGCCGTGAACTCCCATGCGGGCCCCTAAGCGCCTCTCCCAGATCTCAAGATCGCAGACACGGGCCAGCTGCCTGGCATCCGACCGCGTCATGGTGTCACCCATATCACTATTAGGCCCGTACTACAGTGGCAGCCGTGTACGCCGGGCACTCTAATAACGCGTGTCGCTCACTGATCCCCTTGTACACTTTTGGCACACCCGCTCAGCCCTAGGCATAGACGTATCAGCATTGACACGCAGGGGCCAACAGCCCATCCTGAAGCGCAGGAGTAACTTAGACCAGAACTTAGTCATGTAGTCAAGTCGGTCGCCAACATGTGGCTAACTGCCATAAGGTGAGCCTCGACGCTCTGAGCACTCTGAGGCGCTCTCTGCCAAGTCGAAACCCCCGCATCGCCGGATGCCAGCAACGTAGACACGACATTTCCTTTCTTCTCCGGGGGGCACGCTCTTCGGGCCGCCAGCGGTGGCCGCTAGTGGTGCTGGTGGTGGTGCTGGTGGTGGTGGCGGAGGGAGCGGTGGAGGGGCGGCGGCAGGAGGTGGCCAAAGGCAGTGGCAAACGAGTGAGCAGACGGCCTGGTGGTGCCTGCATTCGCCTGCCGCCGCCAAACACGCGTCCTTCTTGCTAGCAACGCCGCATCCTCTGCCAGCGCGCCGGCCCCCCTTTGACACTCTGCTAGGCTAGTGTTCCATCCCATAGGCATGGCCTCCGCCTCCACCCGACAGCCCGGGTGCCGCCATACACGTCCACACCGCCGACACGCCGCTAAGGCAAGAGCCTGAGCTACCCTCACAGAGTTCGCCCAAGCCTCTTCCGGTGTCCGATTCCACCGCCTACTAATCAGAAGTGCCCGGGTACCGCACCGGCGCGACCGAGGCCGCGTGACCACAGCGCATTAGCCCCGGTCCGCCCCTCGCCCCCGGGTCGACCCCCGGCCGCGGCCCCGCCCCCCGAAGCCCCGGCCCCGGCCCCGGTCGCTGCCATCCCGCCCCCCGAAGCCGCGGCCCCGGCCCCGGTCGCCGTCGCTCCGCCCCCCAAAGCCGCGGCCACCCCGCCCCCCGCGGCTCCCTGCCCGGCTCATTCCCCGCCCGCCCCTGCCCCTGCCGCCCTCGCGCGGCCCCTCACTCCGCCCCCGCCCCTCCCCCCGCCCGGCCCCCTCACCCGGCTCGCTGCTCCTGCCCCGGCCCCCGCGCCCGCGCCCGCCGTCTCTCCCCCTGCCGCCACCCCGGCCCCGCCCCCGCCCGCCCCGCCCGAAGGCCCCCCCGAACGCCGCCCCCTCCTCCGCCTCAATGTCCGCCGCCGCCCCGATGCGGTCGCTCAGGCGCCGGCGCTTGGCCGCCCGCTTGTCGCGCTTGACAAAGTTCAGCATCCACTCGGGCACCTAGCGAGGGAAGAGGGCGGGACAAACGGGGCGGGTTAGATTAAGCACGCATCGTGCTTCCTGGTCCCCCTGGGCGCTGTTCAGCATCCACTCGGGCACCTGTGGTTGGGGGTTAGGCGGGAGAGAGGGCAGCAAGGGCGGACAACGAAGGGGCGGGTGAGACTGGGTGAGAGCTGGTACACGTTGTGTTAGTGTTAGCGCTAGTGCTAGTGCGGAAAGGCAGGGTGCGGCGGTGTTGCTGTTGGCCCTGCAAAACAATGCGAGCAGGCACCACTGGCTTGCCGAGCAGACTTCAAGAGTCCTTTCGTGATACACCCCCTGTCCTGTCCCCACTCGCCTCTCCCCCCGCCGCCCGGATGACGTTGGCGATGGGGCGCAGTGCGGGGGCGTCCTCCTCCGTGAATAGGGTCACGGCGTCGCCTGGGGGGGTGGGAATGGAGAGGGGAGGATAGGAACGGGGTGAGGGGAAAGGACGGTCAGCAGGCTGCTGCAGGCGAGCTGCGCTCGAGCCGCCAGCCCCCGGCTGCCATGGTGCCCCCCAGCCCCCCCGCTCTCCAGCCGAGTTCTGTGTGCACCCAGCCGGCAGGGCTGGGCGAGCCGTGCAGCCGCTGGAGCCGTCAGCCCCCGGCGTCAGCCCCCCAAGGGGCCCCGCAGCCCTCCCCCCCACGCACCTGTCCGCCCCGCCCTGCCCGTGCGGCCGATGCGGTGCACGTAGTCGGCCGTGGTGCGGGGGAAGTCGTAATTGATCACCTGGGGGGTGGGGGGTGGGGGATGGGGGGCGGGGGGTGGGGGGTGGGGGATGGGGGGCGGGGGGTGGGGGGTGGTAGAAGGTTGAAAACGGGGCCGACTTAGGCTCTGGGGACGGCGCTCGAGGGTCAGCGCTACACGGTTTCACAGGCAGTCATCTCTGACGGTCGGGCTTCGTAGGAGGGTGAGGACAGGGCCGACGGAGGGCAGGCCGGAAAACAGCAGGAGTGCATGCCCGGTGGTTGGATGGAGTGGCCCCGGCCGGCCCTCCCATTCGGCCATTCCACAGCCCCCCCCCCACCGTGTTGACCCCCACGAAGTCCATGCCGCGGCCGATGAGGTCCGTAGCCACCAGCACCCAGGTCTTGCCGGCCCTGGGGGTGGGGGCGAGGGTGGCGGGAGGGCCGAGCACGGGCGCAGGTGTTGGGGGCACGGGCAAGGAGAGTGCGAGGGAGGCATGGCAGCCCGTCTGGGTTGCAGGGCCAGCGCCACGTCAGCACACCAAGATCGCCGCTCCCTCCCTCCGCCCCTCCCCCCCACCCCCACCTGAAGTTGTCAACCGCCGCGTTGCGTGCCGCCTGCGGCTGCCCCGCCGTGATCGAGTCCACGTGGATCCCGTCGTACAGCAGCTCCCTGTACGGCAAGATCACGCAACGGACATGATTTGAGGGACTTCCCGTGTCCTAGCCCGATTGGGATTGAGCTTAGGGAGCAGGGTCCATGCAGGCGCTCACACAGGTCTCTTTCAATCGCAGCTGCGCGCCCTACCGGTGAACGCTGGGCGCCAAGCGCCGAGACATGCATAAACCACCACGGGGCCCCGCCCCACCTGTGCAGCGCCTTTGCCCGCTCCTTGCTGTTCACGAAGACTAGCACGGGGGGCGCCAGGCCGCCGTCCGCCAGCGCCTGCCGCAGCGCCAGCAGCTTGCCCGCCTCGCGGCCCACGAACTGAAGGGGAGGAGGAGGGGAGAGGAGGAGTCCGCGGCGCAAGGGTTGATATGCGATTGGGCCAAGGAGGCATGGGAGATTGTGGCTTCACGACTAGGCGGACATTCGGCATCCGGCATTGCCACCGCCCCGAGCGCCCCCCCTAGCCCCCCCCTCAGGCCCCCCTCACCTGCAGCTTCTGCCTCACCGACCCCACCGCCGCGTTCCGCAGCCCCACCGTAACCCGCAGCGGCTGCTGCAGCACGGAGCGAGCCAGCTCCTCCACGCGCTCCTGGGGGTGAGGGGGTGAGGGGGTGAGGGGGTGAGGGGGGGTACAAAATAAGCGGAGGGGGAAGGTCCTTCCAACTTGGCCTCCGAGCAAGAACCACGCCGCCACGCCTAACGCACCGGCAGGGTGGCGGAGAAGAGCGCCCGCGTCACGTTGGGGTGCTGCGCTGCCGCCAGGAGGGAGTCGATCTGTGGTGGGGGGCCCGGGAAGGGGGAGGGAGGGTGTCTGGGGGTGAGCTTGCAAGGAAGAGGGAAGAGGGTGGCCTCCTGAAGAGTAATGCGGTAAGGGGTTAGCGGTCTCGTTTGCTTCCCTTCCCGTTTGCCACCCCTGTTCATCCTCCCTATGCCTCCCGGGCCAGGCCCTTGGGCCCCTCCTTCCTCGCAACCACCCCTTCCCTCCCCCTCCCCCTCCCCCTCTCCGCTCCCCTCCCCCTCCCCCTCCCCCTCTCCGCTCCCCTCCCCCTCCCCCCCCACCTGCTCCATGAAGCCCAGCTCGAATAGCTTGTCGGCCTCATCCAGCACCACGTACCTGGGGGGAGGGGGAGAGGGGAACGCGGGGATGGAGGGGGTCAGGGGAAGAGGAAGAGGAGGGGGAGGGTGGCGTAAGGGGGCAATGTTGAGGGCTGGAACGATGGTTGAGGCTCAGGAGGTCGGCGGCATCCGCCCCCCAGCCCGAAACCACCAGACATACAGGGACAGGGACATACAAGCCGCACCGCAGCTCCACTGCCGACACCTGTGCCGTCTCCGCCCCTTGGCCCCTTCCTCCCCCTGCCCCACCCCCCTCTCCTTCTCCCTCAGCCCCCTCTCCCCCTGGACCTCCAACCCCCTCCTCCCCCCACCCACGCTCCCCCTCCCCCTCCCGCCCTCACCTGCACTCCGCCAGGCTCACCCTCCCCGCCTCCACCAGCCCCACCAGGCGCAGTGGGTTGGCCAGCAGCACGTCCACCGACCCGAACTCGCTGCCCGCGGCCGTGGACTTGGTGAGCAGGCAGGCGCGCAGGCCCGAGCCGGGGAGCAGCAGCTTGAGCACGCGGGCCTGGAGGGGTGGGGGAGGTGGGGGGCGGTTTGGGCGGAGGGTGTGTGGGTGGAGGGTGGAGGAGGGAGGGTGGAGGAGAGAGGGTGGAGGAGGGAGGGTGGGCGGAGGCGATGGAGCGTGATGGTCTGGGCGAGGGCGCTCAGCACGAGGGCGAGGGCGCCATAGCTCGAGGGCGCCGTTGCTCCTACCCCTGTAGGCTGTAGCTCAGCTGCTCATGATCCCCCCCCTCCCCCACATACCCCCCCCCACACACACCTGCTAAGGCCGGCCAGCTAATCACCGCGCCCACGACTCCCAGGCTCATGCGAGCAGCCCTTCACACACACCTGCTGCGCCGCCAGCTCGTGTGTGGGGCTGAGCACCAGCGCCTTGACGGCCGCCGGCCACTGGTCCCCCCCCGCGGAGCGCATGGCCCTCAGGCGGGCCAGGAGGGGCACCAGGAAGGCCAGGGTCTTGCCGGAGCCTGTGTGTGTGGGGGGGGGTAGGGGGTAGGGGTGGGGGGAGGAGCGGTGGGGGGGGGAGGGGAAGCTCGGAGGGGGGGATCGAGACACGTCGCCAGGACAGACCAGCTCGAGGTTACTCCCGCGCCCGACAGAGCCGACAACTGACTGGGCCCTATCCTGCCCAGCCGGGCCCGACTGGGGCCCGGCTGGGCCCGGCCGGGCCCCGATCCCTGCCCCGGGCCCACCCGTTGGCGCCACCGCCAGGAGCTCCCTGCCCTCCAGCAGCGCGGGTATGGCCTGGCGCTGGATGGGCGTGGGGCAGGTCCAGCCTGCGGCCTGCAGCGCCGCAAGCAGCCGCTTGCCGACCTTGTAGCTGGGAGGGGGGGGCAGAGGGGGAGGGGTCAAGGGAGGGCAAGCGGAGGGTCGGGGAGGAAAGGGACAAGGTGAGCCCACCCCTCCAGTCGGCAAGGCCCCCCTGCCTGCCCCACCGCGGCATGAGCTCCGCGAAGCTCTTGAGGGGGGCGGGCACGTCTGTCCCTGTAGCCTTGATGCGGAGGGCCTGGGGGGAAGGGGGAAGGTGTGGGGGGGTGGGGGGGGCGGTGGGGGCTGTAGGACGGGAGACAATGGCTTGGGGCGGGTCAGGGCGGTGCTACCCTGCCTATGTGCACATCCTGCCCCCACCCCTGCTCTTTCCACAACCCCCTCCAGCAGGCCTTCACGCCCCTCATGCCTCTGTCCCTCGTCCCCCCCTCCCTCTGTCCCTCTCCCCCCTCCCCCCCTGACCTTGCGGATGAGGTTGGCCTCCTCCTGGGGGTCGTTGGTCTGCACGTGGGGGATGACGTCATCCACCAGGGGGCCCAGCCCGCCGGGCGCAGCCGCCGCCCGAACCGAGGCCCCCGGCTCCTCCGCTGCGGCGGCGCCCTCCCCGTCCTCCTCCTCGTCCTCCTCCTCCCCCTCTCCACCGTCCTCGTCCTCCTCTTCAGACGCCTCACCGTCGTCGTCCAGATCCAGATCCGCCCCCTCCCCATCCTCCTCCCCATCCTCATCCTCATCCTCATCCTCGCCCTCCCCCTCCCCTAGGTCCGCGTCCTCACTCCCTCCCTCGAAGCCCTCAATGCCCCCCTCCTCGTCCTCCCCCTCGGAGCCCTCCTCCCCCTCGTCGCTGGCGCCCTCCTCGCTGCCGCCGCGCGCAAAGAGGGGGATGTCGGGCTCATCTGTACACACAGAGGGTTTGCGAGGGGGCAGCAGCAACGTGGCCAGAGGAAGAATGGCGTGGTGGGGAGCGGCATGGCGAGGGCGAAGACATCCTCCTCCTGGCCTGCATCCCTTATTCCTCACTCGGGTCCCTAGGTTGCCCCCACCGCCCACCCAGGGCCCATCCAGCGCCCCTCGAGCGCCCCTACAACCCAAGCTGCCTCCACCGCCCCTGAAGAGCCCCCGGAGGCCCCCAACCCACCGTCGTCGTCTGCCGCTGCAGCGGCTTTGGCGGCCGCAGCGCTCAGCCGCCGCCGCTTCTTGGCATTAGCCTTGGCGGCGGCGCGGTTGCTGCCGGCGGCGGGGGCGGGGCCGGCAGCGCCAACGGCCCGCCGCGCCGCCGCAAGCGCAGCCTCCTTGGCCGCGGCGGTGGCAGCTGGTCGGGTTGAGGGAGGGACGGGTCGCAGTGTTGACCAGGGACCGTGGGGTTTGGGCGTGGCAAGTGAAGAGGGGGTAGAGAGGGCTGGGGGGCGGGCCGGCGGCGAGGGGCCGGACCTTTCCGGACGGCTTGCCCAAGTATGGCGAGTCGGCTCGTGCGGGGACCACACGGCAGAACGAACCTGCTTTCGGGTTGAACGCATCAATGTCCTTCTTATATTTGTGCCGGTCGAACTTGGCGCCTCCCGTGAGCAGCGCAAATGCGTCCATGGCTGCGAGCTGGAAGAAGGGGGCTCTACGCAAATAGCATACTAGTGGTGTCTAAGAAGCTCAAGTATTGAGGGTTGCGTGCGCGTGGGACTTCGTTCACGCCGAGTCGCGCCGGCAGCAATTTCGGGAGCGTCGCAGGTGCGCAGCCGAGCCAGTGCGAGCCAGCAGTGAGTCGTTTCTAGTGCAAGTCGTCACTGCGCTTGGTGTCGAGCACCCTGTGCCGACGTCGTCGCGAGGGACGTCATGCGCGCAAGCACAATCGCGTCGACGAGCGCCACTCTCGCTTCCACAGCAAACGCTCTGTTTAATGGTGATCAGTCAATACCCAAACTCGTTGACCCCAAGCGACGAGCTGCACGCTCGCTTTCCCGCGTGCACCGCGACTCTTGCACGGTCATCTTGCAGGGCCATAGCCGTGCCTGGCAGAATTTGAATTAGGTTGTGCACCATGTGGACAAGTCAAGTGCCTATGAGCGCGCTCGGAGGCGCAGGACGATTGGCATCGGACGCCCTGAAGGTAGGCGCTGGCCCTGAAACACCACTCTCTGGGCCGTTGCTATAGTGCTTGCGCCTCTCACGTGATCGGCCTGCTCGCGGGTGTGCAGGCGGGCGCAGATGCCATCATCAGCACGGCGCTCCGGCGCGTTGTGGCTCAAGGCGCCGCGCAGGGCCTGTCCTCACGGGCACTGGCAAGCTCCGGGTGCGTTACCGGGTCGCTGCCGCTGCCGCAGTCCCCGCTGGACTCGGTCTTGCCCTCCCCGGTCCTCCACCCCGCCACTTCCATGCCTTGACCCCAGTTCCTCCTGGCCTTCCCCCGAACGCAGCTCCCTGCCACTAGCGGCCCACGACAGCCGCTGCTCCTGCTCAGCCTGCAGCTCCAACTCCATCCCCAGCACCAGCGCTAGCGGCAGCCAGCGGCAGCACAGTACCTGCAGCTGCTCAGGAGGCTCCTGCGGCCGCTGCGCCGGCGCGGCCCGCTTGCCGGCGTCCGCACCCCTCTCCTCCGCCTCCGCCTCCTCCCCCTCCTGGGCTGCGCTGGGGGCCTGGGCGGGCCTGGTGGCTCGGTGTGCGGCCTACGCCCGGGGCCCGGCCGCCTCCACCCCCTCGGAGGCCGGCACCAGCGGGGGAGCCGGGGCCGGGGCGGCTGCGGGCGTGGGGCGGCGGCGGCGGGCGGAGGGCGCTGCCGGTTCGGGGCTGCGGGGCTTCGCGCCCCTGGGTCTGCAGGTGCGGGGCTGCAGGGTCGTGCGGGGGGAGCAGTCGCGAGGCATTTGTGCGAGGAGCCGCGTTGTGGAGGCATTGCAGTGGATGTGTGGGGCGGGGGTGCAGCATCGGCGGCGCTCGGGCGTTTGGCTGGTCGTGTCGCTCGCGTGTTGGGGCGGTGCTGCGGGCACTGCTGTTTGGAGAGCCACAGTGCACAGGGCCCAATGCGCACCCGCGGTATGGCCCTGTGCACCCCCTGTGGCCCTCCGCCCCGCTTGCCCCTCCGCACTGCTCCCCGTCCTCTACCTCATCCCCTCCTCATCCCCCCTCGTCCCCTCCCCCCTTTTCCCCTCCTCTCCTCCTCTCCTCCGCTCCTCCAGTTGGCACCGGCGGGGGCCGCGGGGGCCCTTCTGGCGGCGCGGCGGCTGCGCGTGGAGCCGGAGCCGTTCGAGGACGAGTACGATGATGACGAATGGGAGGACGGGGAGTGGGTGGACCTGGACCTGGCCGGGCCCGAGTGGGCCCAGGGCGATGACGCGGACGATGACGTGGCGGTCCTGCTGGGGGAGCTGACGGACCTGGATGAGGTGGAGCTGGGGGAGGGGGAGTTCGAGGAGGACGAGGAGGCGGACGGGGGCGAGCGGAGGCAGGGGTGAGGGAGGGTGTGTGGATGGAATGGGGTGGGACACGGGATGAACGGGAGGGAGGATGGTGGGGCGGGGAGTTGGTTGCGGGGAAGTGCGGGGTGGCCATGTTATGTCGTGGCTTGCTGAAGGCGAGAGCAGTAGGCTTGGAGGCAGGCTGCAGCTGGGCATGGGTTGAGGCGTAGGGGCGTTGAGGCTCAGGTCCATGAGAGCGGTGCACGGCTTGAAAGCAGCTGGGCGTGATGTAACAGCTCGGTCCTGCTCGATCTTGCTACCTGGTTTGTGTCAACCACAACGGCCTCGTCGTGCTCTGAGCCCTGAGCCGACCTCAGCGCCCACCAGCCCCAGACCTCAGACCTTGCGTAACCCCATACAATCATCCTTCACCCTCAGTACGGCAATCAGCAATACCTTCATGAAGCCACATTTCTAGTCCCAGGCAATCCAGCTTTCATTCAGCTTCGCATCGATTGGATGGCAATATCCCCAAGAAGCTACTCTCTGTCTCTGTCCCATGAATGTCATTGCGGCGGCGCATGAATCATGAATCATCAGCATACAATCCTGCGGCAATGCGTTATGGGGCTCGCATAGCATTGCGACGTCTTCTGGCAGAGCTCGTCGGCGCACTTGCTTCCCTCCCTCACGGCGTGGGTTGCCTGCTGTGACCGGCACCCGCGTCCACACAGCACGTAAAGCGCAAGGCGGGACGGCCACGCCGTGCCCTGATCAACGTTGCATCCAACAACTGCCAGCGCTGTCACAACGTGCCGGCCCCTCAGCAGCCCCTCACGGCGTGCGCCCGCTGTAGCCGATGCACGCGCCAATGTCAGTGACGTTGCCGTTGCGGTTGCGGCCGTAAAAGTCCCACGCCGCAATCTCCAGCTGCGGCGCCGCGCGTCTCGCAGGTGAGTCCCTCAGCGGCCGGAAGTCCCCTGCGTGCAGCAGCGGGGCCGCCTCCATGCTGCCCAGCTCCGCATCCGGTGCGTTGTTGCTCTTGTTGTTGGTGGTGGTGGCGTTGCCACTGCCCGTGGCCCCGCCGGTGAGGGGGTCGCTCAGGTAGGACCGCCAGCCGGCCAGGTCCCCCGAGTAGCCCGGGGCGAAGGGGGGCACTCGCTGGTCCACGAAGAGGGCGGCTGGGGGGGGCCCGGGGTCGCCTGGGGTTGGGAGTAAGGGTGGGATGGGGACGTGGAGTGGGGTTGGGGTTGGGGTTCGGGTTGGAAGGGGAAGAGAGTTGTCAGAAGGGGGTTCCGGGAGGGATGGGCTGTCAGGGGTGGTGGGGGTTAGCCTCGAGTGTCAAGACGCCGGCAGCCCATGTGCCACAGTCCGTCGGGTGGGCAGGGTAGACCTGAAGAGACCCAGGAGCGGACTTGCCTTGCGCTGCGGGGCCGTTCGCCGTAGCGTTGAGGGGTGCGGGGGGCGGCTGGTAGTAGAGGTTGTGGGAGAGGGAGAGGTTGGAGGAGGCGGTGAGGGCGGGGAAGGTGGCGGGCGCATCCGGGTCCGACCAGGCGCCGCCGTTGCACTCGGCCACCGTACAGCCATACGTCAGGCACAGGCAGCCTGGATCCAGAACCTGCGGGGTTTGCGGAAGTGATGCACGGGGACGGATGGGGCGTGAGGATCGGGGTGGGCTGGGCTGGGACCAACCCGGACCGGCCAGCAAGGCCTCGCTCCAAACCCCGCCTCTGCGCCCCGCCTGCCCCCCCTCCGTCGCCCCCCCCCCCCACACACACACACCTCGAAGGCGGACGAGGGAATGCGCTGGGCGTCCTTGAGATCCTCGTACACCCCGTGCCACAGGGGCGTGGCCTCGCCTGAGGGATCCAGATCAAGATCCAGAATCAGACCCGGAGAGGACAAAGATAAGTGCTTGGCATGCATGTTCGTTGTAGAATTGTGCCACGTACCGCCCCGTAAGTACCGCGATGAACAAAACCCGAACCCCGCTTCCACACCCGCAAAGTCCCAGGGGAGGCCGTTGTCAGCAAACACGGCGCCGTAGGTCTGGAGCGCCTGGGGTGGAGGAGAGGGGTGTGGTCAGTTGCCAGATTCCACTCCGTCGCGTGACCCAGGTGGGGACGCGGCAGGCAGGCAAGCCACGTGACGACTCCCCTGGCCGCCCCCCAGACTCCCAGCCTACCCGGCACAGCACCGCCGCCGCGCGCGTGTGTACGGCACAGTCGTACGTGCTGCGCAGCCGTACGCGCATGCCCATCCAGGGCGCGTCGCGGCCGGTGTAGCCCGCTGGCGCGAAGTGGGTCGCGGGCAGGGAGTAGGCGGGCCGGGAGTTGGGGCCGGTGAAGCGGATGGCGTGGCGTATGACTCCATCCACCGCCACCTCCTGCGGGGGAGGTAGGGGGACAGAGGGAAGGGGTGGGTGAGGGAGGGGGGCGTGGGTCACCCAGCCCCAGCTACCCAGCCCCAGCTACCCTGTTCCCCTAGCCCCGACCCAACCCGAACCATACACGCCCAGGCCCACCCACTCCAGACCCCCTCTTCCCTCCCCCAAAGGCCCCAAAGCCCCCACCTTGTACCGCACCAGCCCCGGCAGCATGGCCAGCCCCGCCGCGTCCGCGCTGGTGGCCCCCAGCGGCCGCTCCAGGCGGGCGCGGGAGAGGTTGAAGCGGGCCAGGGCGTCGACCTGCCGGGGGGGGGTTGTGCGTGTGTAGGCAAGAGGAGTTTGCACAAGAAAGGGGATAGCGGGCTGGGCGGGTGGCCGGCACGCGAGGAGCCAGGAAGACTGCCGGGGTGCGGGTGAAGATCGAGCCTGGTCGTCTACAGGGGCCCAACTGTGTGTGGCCGAGCCGGCCAGCCGCCGCCCGCGGCCCACCTGCCAGTGGCTGGCGTTGGTGACGGAGGGGGGGAAGCTGCGGGGACATGGGGCGCACGGCGGTGTCAGCGGTGGTTCGACCCGTCCCACACCACGCCTCGCCGCTCTCTCTCGCCGACCCCTTCCCGCCTCCCCCTCCACCACCCTCCCCCTCCCACCTCCTCCACGCTTCCCACAGGGTGCACGTGGCGTTGTCCAGCACGATCAGGTGCCGGTCGCCGCCGCAGGGGGGGTCGCCGCAGCCGGGGTAGGATCCCTGCGGCGGTGGCGGCGGCAAGCGAGTCGGGGTGCCATACAGGTTTGCTTTGACACGGCACGGTGCGTAATGGCACGCTTGAGGCGACAGGACAGGGTTCAGCCCGGCCCCTCTTCTCAGGCAATTCCCCCCCCCCGTGAGTCGGTGCTCCCACCTGCACCAGGGCGTCCGCAGTGATGGGCAGTCCGGCGGGCTCCAGAACGGACTCGTCCGGATAGCCGTCCGGTCCGAACACGATCTGGCGGGGGGGGGGGGAGTCCGTGGTTGGCAGTGCACCGGGGTCAACGGGGGTGGGGACAGGCCTCAGTCTATAACACACGCTAAGGCCATCTTAGCTCCCATCTTGAGCTCGTGGCACCTCGAACCCGTCCCAATCACCCACCTGCGCCCGTGGCCACGTGGTGCTGTCCACCAGGTTAATGAACATGCCCGCGGGTACCTGGCACGGGGGTGTACGGAAGGCACGTGAGCGTTGAGTGATCTGAGTGCCGTACAGCATGCCCCACAAGGCGCCCCCGCCCCCACCTGGCGCCCCCCGATGGTGGTGTTGAACCCAAAGTCCAGGTGCAGGCTGCCGGGGCCGATGTTGGACTTGATGGCCTCGCTGCGGGGGTGCACCGCCAGAGCCGACACGTCCTGACGGGCGTGGGGGTGGGGGAGGGAGGGAGGGGAGAAGCGTATGGGTGAGAGGCGGACAGGGATGGGCTGGGGTAGGGACGAACCTAGAGCGTCGGAACGAGGGCAGATTGCTCTTGGAACCCCACCTTTCCCCACACCCTACCAGAGTCGCAGGCCGTGCCCTCGCGCACTCGCGTGCCCTCCACCCCTGCGTCTAACCCTAGAAACCGACCCCCGCCCCACCTGGTTCCAGAAGTGGCTGTCGGGGTACATGGGGCAGGAGCCGTCCGCGTTGCGGCCCTGCTCCCGGCTGTCAGCGTAGTAGGGCGCCGTGAAGGAAAGACCCACCAGCGAGCGCCGGGGGGCGATCTCCCCGGCCCCCACCCTCACCCCTGCCCCTGCTCCCACCTCCTCGACCTCCTCCTGCCCCTCCGCCCCTTCGGTCCCGTCCCCGCCGGCTAGGTGCGGGTGCGTTCCCCGGCCCTCCCCGAGCAGCAGCTGCCTTCGTCGACCCGCCCCCGCCCCCGCCGCCGGCGCCGTTCCGTTGGCGGTTGGCGGCGCGGGATCGCAAGTACCGTTGGGCGGTTGGACGAGCAGTTGGCGGTTGACTATCGTCCCCTGGAGCAGTCGGGCCTGCACCGCGGGCCGCCGGCCGGCGCCGGCGCCGGGGCGGGGGGCTGCGAGCTGTATGATGTTGGCGCGGAGGGCGATGTTGGTGTTGGGGGGCCCGACCTGGGCTGTGGGTCCGACCTGCTTGGGGCTGACGTTGAGGAGGATACCGGCGTGAAAGGAGGCGGCCACGTCCTGGGGGTTGGGGGAAGGAGGGGTTGTAATGAGGGTAAGCGAGGGGTGCAGGAGGGCTTGATGGGTGACGTATACTCGAGGAAAGTGGTAGGGAGAGGGACGGGGCAGGGGCCAGGAAGACAAGAGGCATGGGCCCAATGCCCCATGCGCCCGACTCCCCCCGACTCCCCCGAACCCTGCCCTTGTGCGCCGTCCCACCTCATCTGCCACACCCCCACCCACCCACCCACCCACCCACCCACCCACCCACCAGCAGTGTGTTGTGCAGCGCCTGCACCTCCCGCGCAGAGTACAGCGCCAGCCCCGCCCCCGCCGCGCCCTGCGGACCGACCGACCGGCAGACCGACAGCTGTCACAGATGTCTGACATCACAGGCGTTGACCCAACCCGCTAGGGCCAGATCGGGGACACACCAAAGCCTCAGGCACGCCCATGTTCCCTTGCAGCAGCCGGCTTTCCTACCGCGCTTCGGCACCTGCTCCCCACAAGTTGCTACACGACCGTAGGGCCAGGCACACGCGCCTGCTTCCCACAGTTTGCCATGACAGGATCAGCAGACTCAGCACACGCACCTGGATTACGTTGGATCGAGCGATCACGCGGACCGCGTCGTGCCAGTCCCCCGCCAGGAGGGGGGAGGCGCCCGGCAGGGGGGACCCCGGCTCCCGGGTGCGGGCGTTGCGGGCCCAGTCTGCGTCCCCGAGGGCGGGGGAAGATTCCTCGGAGCCTATGAAGATGCCCACGCCGCCGCAGTCCCTGGTGGAAAGGCGGGGGTGGTGCGGTGCGGGAATCGGAGGCATGGGGGGCGGGGCAAGGCAGGAGCAAGGCGGGTGTGCTGCGGTCCCCTTGCGCCCGTGCCTAACTCTCCCGACAGCCAATCACTTCCCGGGCCCCGCCCCCCCGGCCCCCACCTGCCCAGGTTCCGCTCCAGCACCAGGTCCCGCACGCCTCCCCCCGCCCGGAAGCAGGAGCCGGCGGGGGAGAGCACCGTGTTGCCCCTGGGGTGCGGTGGTCCGGTGGGGAGGGGTATCGAGGGACGGGTGAGAGGGGAGGAGCATTGTGTGTTCGAGGCTGCTGGGAGTGCTGGCGTGCTGGTCTCACGCGGATTGAGGCCTACAGGGGGCTGAGCGGGGCCGTTACAGGAACGAAGCGGCGCGGCGAGGCGTGGGGAGGGGCTCGGAAGGTCAGGTCATTGTGAGTGCGTGCGCTTGCCTGATGCGTATCTTATTGCCTCCAACCACCTCGATTCCGGTGCCATTGGGGCGCGTGATGGTGGTGTTCTCGATGCGGACTCGGGAGACGAATGTGGAGAGCTTGAGGCCGTGGGTGCCGCAGTTGGAGAGGCGCAGGTCCTGGGGCGCAGGGGGGCGTGTGAGGAGGGAAGTGTGCGGCGCGTTGAGGGGGACCAGTCTCCTGGGGGCGCCCAAAGTGCTGATGAGGCTGTGGTATACCGCAAGAAGTTAATCGGGTGCAAACCGATGGAGACTTGGGAAGGGTGCCGGATGCCGCAAGAATGCATCCCCGGGGTTGCGTCGCTGCACACGCAGCCACCCGTACTTGGCTCTCCTCACCGCGAAGGTGCTCCAGTCGGCGCCCGGTGCGGTGCGGTTGGAGGCCCGCAGCCACCAGCGCCAGTAGGCGGACGTGCCGCTGCCTGGGGAGGGATGGAAGGGCGGAGTGGGTACAGACGTTGAGGGTTACTCAACCATCCCTTTCCCATGGCGTGATCTCCCTCCCCGCTCAACTCCAGCCACAAACAGCTTCCCCCAAACGCGCCCCACACCCACCAGCACCCCCACCACATTGCTCCCCCCCCCCGCCCCCCGCTCACCCGCCCCCGCGTTGGCCTGCACGCACGGCCCCGCCGCCCCCGGCCCCATCTCCACGTCGAAGCCGCTCAGCTGCACCGCGGTGGCGCCCTCCCACAGCCCCACGCACGCCGCCGCGCCCGCGCCGGCCCCCGCGCAGCGCAGCAGCGCCCGCCGGCCCTCCGCCAGGTCCGCGGGGCGGGTGGCGACGGAGATGTTGGTCCCCTTGACGCTGACGGGACCCGCGTGCGTCTGCGCGTGTGTTGCAAGTCGCAACGGGTGCGGGGATCAGAGAGACAGGCCGCCGACAGGCAGGCGGGCTCCCCTCTCCCGGCCTGTTGCACCCCCCAGGCCCCCCCACCGTAGGCCGTGGCCCCCCACCTGGTTGCCGTACAGCCAGATCCGGTCGCCCATGCCGGCCCGATCCAGAGCCCGCTGCAGCGTACGGAAGGGCCGGGAGTAGTTGGCGTAGTAATCGAAGGCCTGGTCGTCCGTACTGCAGGCGGTTGGGTCGGTTGGGGAGGGGTAGGAAGCAAGGGACAGTGGGGCACGGTAGATTTCTGGCAAGAGCGGGCAGGTTGGGCGGCAGGCCTTCCGCCGCCCGGCCAAGCCCGGATGCCAGGGGATAGGCGCACGGTAGGCACTCCAAACACGCAGCACCCAAACACGCAGCACCAGACCCTCACCCGCCAACAGCATCCACCCAGATGTCCTGACTCCGCCTCGGCAGCCAAAAGTAGAAGGGCCACACGCGCTCGTACACGGGATCTCGGACCAGGCCCCAGCCAGCCGCGGGCCGCTTGTGGGCGAACGCGGACGGCACGGGGTCGGGCAGGGGCTTGGAGGGCACGTGCGCCTGCCCGTCGGCGACGTACTGTACGGCACCGATGTCGTACAGCCCGTTGTCGGTTGGTCGTTGGCGGCCGTGGAAGTCTTCGACAACGGCCGCCGCTGCCAGGCGGGCCAGCGCCGCCGCGGGCAGGCTGGCGGGCGCGGCGGTGGCGGGGTCGGCGGGGGCGCGGGCGGCCGACGGGCCGCAGCGCAGCGGCTCGAATCCTGGATCCAGGCCCGGGTCCGAATCGGCGCTGGATCCAGGATCGCACATGGCCTGGCCCAGCCGTACGGCGCAGTGCGCCGCCCAGCCGGATGCGTTGCCTGTGAATGCGGACCCCGGCCGTTGGTCTTCCAGCATGGGCCCCAACCCCCACTTGAAGGCCCCGCCCGTCGTGTTGCCGGGCCCAGCCAGGTCCCAGTAACGGTTGTACGACATGATTAAGGTGCTGGAGCTGGAGTTGTCCAGGCCGCCGGAGCGGATCTGCGACCGAGGCACAGAGGGACAGCGGCGTGAGATGTGGGAGGGGTGCTGGCCGGGAAAGGGGTGTGTCAGGGTCGAAGGGTTGGAGGGTTGGAGGTATCGCACGGAAGGTATACGGAAGCAGCAACAGCAATGACTATACTGGGGGCACAGAGATTTGGGGGCTAGGCTAGGGAAGGTGAGCGCTGAGCGGTGGGCTGGGGAGCGCAGAGGACAACGAGGGGAGAAGAGGCTGCACCCCGTCAGCCCCAGCTCGGGCCCACCTGGAATAGGGGCCCCGGCCGAGCCTCGGCGGATCGTACGATCACGTTGGCCCACAGCACCACGGGGCCGCCGCAGGGCGTCGGTACGGCACTGCCGTAGTGCGGCGCGGAGTCTAGCAGTACGGCAGCCTGGCCGTACTCCTGCACGCCGTACAGCGTGTTGTGCGACACCACGGCCCCGCTCGCGGCTCTCAGTAATACCCCGGCCTGCCCGATTGCGGTGAAGATATTATTATGTAACGTCGCGTTGATAGCTTCGTAGAGCTGCGGGTTGGCGACCTTGTCCATGAGGCCTGGATCAGTGATGCTGCCGACCTCGACACCGCGATCGCATCGCGAGACCATGTTGCGTTCAAAGGTCGCACGCGACGAGCCGCCCGACAGAATCAGCGCGGCGCCGGGCAGGTCGTGGAAGAAGCAGTCGCGCACGTGCAGGTCGTACGTGCGCACGGCGTCAATGCCGTACCTAGGGAAGGGGAGGGGTCAGGGAGGGGAGGAGCATAGAGAGATGAGGCAGAGGAAGCCGGAGCCGGGCGGGATGCGGCATGCTTGGCGGAGGTGCGTGGCTGGGGCAGAACCATCCGGGGCCGGGAGAGGTGGCGTGAGACGAAGGTCCGGCGTGGCATAGACGAAGAAAAGAGGCAGGCAAAGCTGGGCGCGCGTGGCGTTCCCAGCCTCTCGCAGCGTGCACCCCTTCAACCCACCTACCCGTACGTCCGCATCCTGGCCCCCGCGTCAAACAGCTCGCAGCGCTCGAACGTGTTGTTGGCGGCGCCCATGGTCAGCTTCACGCAGCTGCTGCCCGTGGAGTGGATCCTGGATCCAGGGGGGAGGGGGGAGGGGCGGAGGGGGCATGTGGATCAGGGCTAGGAGCATACTGCGCTGCATCAATCCCCTGCCCGACAGCACCCGTGCATCCTCTCAAGCACCCTTCCGTCCACCCCCTCCCGTACGCTCACCGCACGTTGCGCACCACCCAGTGGCTTGGGGTCACCGCGCCATCACTGCTTGGGAAAGCAGGTGTGGATGTGGGCACAGGGTCAGGACTCAGGAGGCCACACGGTCCAAGTGTAAAAGAGCTAAGCCGCTCAACAGTGAGCAGGGGCCTTGCAAGATCTGTGAGGGGTCATTCGGCACTGCGTCGCGGGTGGGACCTTGCCTGAAGAAGTTTAGGCCGTAGTAGTGGCCCCCCGTGATGGCGAGGTTCTGCGGGAGGAGGGGGAGAGCCGAATGGGGCTTGGCTGGGCACCTGCCTCCAGCCCCAAGCCCCACACCACCGAGGCACACTTGCACCCACCGGCAGCATCCCCATTCCCCGCCCTCCACCCCCCCCCCCACCCAAGAACCCCAACACCCCAACGCCTCCCCCTTCCCAACCTGCAGGACGCCCCCGTCCGCCCCCGGCAGGAGCGTCACCACGTTGACCGCGTCCCGTGGGTCAGACAGGCGGGCGGTGAGGGTGGCCCAGTGGCCGGGAGCGGACTGGAGCGTGATGCGGGGGCGGCTGATGCTGATCACGCCTGGGGGGGAGAGGGTGTTTTGGGGGAGGTCAGGGCGGGGTGGTGCGGACGCGGAGGATGGAGAGTGTGAGCAGGTGAAAGAGCAGAGGGCATGTGAGGAGGTTCGGGGGTTGCGCTCACCCGGGTACGTGCCGCCGCGCAGCCAGATGCTGTCCCCCGGCTGTGCCACCGTCAGGGCCTTGGCGGGGCTGGGGGAGCGGAGGGTTGCGGGGGCGGACGGGGCCAGAAAGAGGGCTCGCGCGCAAGCTTCCAGTACCCACGTTTCCCCCGTCCCTTGGGACCGCCAATCAACACCCAACGGCCCGCACCAATCAAGTCATGATGGCACGGGAGCAGGGAGCACGGTGCACGTGACAACCCAGTCGCCACGCTTCCCCCACCCAGCGAGGCTGTCACCCGACAGCCCCCTTAGCCACCCGGACCCCCCGCCTCACCTCCTCAGCGGCAGCTGCGGGTGCCCCGAGCCGGTCTCGTCGCTCCCACTGGGGCTGACCCACCAGGTGCGTGACCCCGCCCACAGTACGGCGGGGCTGGTGCGAACCCCCGGCTGTACGGCCGGCCGAGCCGTACCGTTGCTGTACGGCGGCGGTATTACGTAATTGACCCGTAGCGCCGGGCGGTACATGGTGCCGTTGGCCCACCATGACGACACGAGGCTGCCCGTGCCGTTGGACCTTGGGGGCACGCGCGGGGGTGGGTAGGGGGGAGATTGGAGAGGATCCTGCACACATAATGACACGACGTGTTCCTCTGAAGCAAACTCTTACTGCAAATCCGCACCCTTTTCCTCTCTCTGCACTGCATAAGCTTCCGCGAGGCGCCCCACCCACCAACCTTCTGCCCAGCCCTGGGCCCTTCTCCCAAGCCACTTCCCCTCCTTCATACCCCCACCCCGACCCCAGACCCCACCCTCAACCCGACCCCCCGCACCTGAAGATGAGGCCATAGTTGGCCGCGCCCCCATCCACCAGCCACGCCGCCACCCGCCCGGGGTCCAGGGCCAAGGTCTGCACCCAGTAGCCCTCGCGGCCCCCCGCCGGCACGCGCGCCGCCAACGAGGGGGCCGCGGTGCAGTCCGCCCATCCCCCCGCCGCGGTCCAGGGCTCCGGGGTGGAGGTGTTGGGGGCGGCGCGGGCGTAGAGCCAGCCGGTGGACTTGAACCTGGCGGGGGTGGGTGGGGTGAGGTGTTTGGGGTTGAGGAGGGTCGGCGTTGGTCGGGTGGGTTGACTATGGGGGCGAGGAACCGCGCGGGACGATGCGACCCACAACTCCACAACCCAGCACTCAGACGCATCGCCCCTCCCTCTCCCCCCGCGCACCGGTCCTGCCCCGGCAACAGGGCGTGGGCCCAGGGGCGGGTGAGGAAGCACGCCTCCGCCAGCACAGCCGCCTGCCAGTTGACCTGTGTGGGGAGTGGGGGTGCAGAGAGGGGTGCAGGGGAACGCAGCGTGCGCGCGGAGGGGTGCACGGCCGGGTTCAGGGCCGAACCGGTGTCCCTTCGCCCCAGTGCGGTTTGGGGAATGGGGACTCAGCGCGTTACCCGCCTGGCCTAATGTTGTGGATGCGTCTTAAAAGGACGGTCTAGACTTGACAGGAACCCCACTCTCGTGCGTCATCGCCTCCGTATCCTTGAGGCGAGGAGCGTGTCTGCTACATTCTCCCCCCCCTGAAGCGAAAGTCCCGAGAGCGTTCCCGCCAGGGCTTGAACCGGTGTTGTGGGCAACGGGTGTGCCACGACGCGTCGCGTGCGGGTGGGCCAGGTCCGCCGCCGAAGCCACTCTCGAACGTTTTCTGCAGCCGCTACCTCTAACGTATTCTTTGCATCCGCCTTAGGTCGAACCCGCAACCGTATCCGTCGTTGCGTTGGGTCCAGATCACCGCTACCAATATAGTGGATACGTCTTAAAAGGCAGGCCTAGATTTGACAAGAACTCTACTCTCGTGCGTCATCGCCTCCGTATCCTTGAGGCGAGGAGCGTGTCTGCTACACCTAACGAACCAGAGCAAGCATACCCTCTCCTCCGCCTGGCCCCAGCCCCCCAGCCCCCAGGCCCAAGCCCTCCCCCACCACGGTGAAGCTGAGCTCCGCCGACTCCACCACGGCCCCCGGGGGCAGGTAGCTGTGGGCGCCGTCGAAGCGCAGCAGCGGCCGGAAGCGCACGGCGCCGGCGGAGGCGCTGCCCTCGCCGCCCAGGCTGATGGTGCCGCCGGCCGCAAAGTCGGTCCACCAATAGGTGATGCCGTTGGGGAAGGAGGCGAGGAGCTAAGGGGGTGGGGACGGTGAAGGGGAAACGGGGGGAGGGAGGAGGGTGGGAGGTGAGGGGATGCCGGCGGTTCAGGGTGGTTGCGGCGGGGCGGTCTGCCGTGTTGTGGGCCCCTGTTAGCAAGTACCAAGACCACGGAGTTTGCGACCCCTGCGGCCCTACCACCGTGTTGACGGACCTTACGGCCCCTGCTGTCAAGACCACCGGTCGGTTCACACGCCCCTCAGCGTGTCAGCAGCCTCCCCTGGGGGTCGCCTCCTTGGGTTCCCCCCCGAGGGACTGAGCTTGCCTGGGTGGTGATGAGCGCCTCCCGCGTGCCGTTGTACCCGTTGTGGCCGGTCACCAGCAAAAAAGCGCCGCGGTGCTGAGCCAGCGCTGCCTCCAGAAGCGCAGCCAGCAGGAGAAGCAGCGCCGCGACCGTTTTGGCCATGCCGGTCTCGCAGCTGCCGTGGGCTTTACCCCCGGCCATGCCCGATGGCCCCTATCGGGGACGCTGATGTACTTGTCGCATGTTGTATGTTGGGTTCGCGGCGTTCGGGTTCGGGCAATGGTAACTCGGCGCGCTGCGATAAGGCCGTAAGGTCTATTGCAATATGTACTGTCAGGAAAGCTTGTTTGTATGCAGATCCTCTGATGGCTCTGAAGGCCTCCCCGCCCTGACTCAAAGTCGTCCGGACTTTGTCGCGTTTGCCACTGGTTGTGGGCATAACCTGCAGTCTCTAGGTAGGGTGACTGAGAATCGCGGCAGCAGGATGAAGAAACGCTGTGCTTCCAGACCCTCTGCATCTCGCCATGTCCCGTGGGTCAGCCCCCCGGCACGCCCGCAATATGTGCAGAGCACACATTCAGTCAGTGGGAGTGAATTACCTTCCTTCGACGGCCTCCTGAAGTTGAGCTTGAGGGGGCTCGGGGTTGCTCGAGGTCTGGACGTGCCTGAACCCATGAGGTCCCTGCTGGGCCAGCCTGGTCTGAACAGTCTAGGACTAGGAGGCATCTGACTCGAGCAGGAAGTGGGGGGTAGACCAGTCAGAGATGTAGGATTGAGTGTTGCGCAGGGGGGGAGACAACGGCAAGCCGGGGTATTCGCGCCGGGTATTGCACGCAAACGCCAGCAGCCGGGCGGCGCCTCGCGCCTTCACCTCGCGTGAAGGGCATATATAAGCATGATACACGTAGTGCATGTGTCGAGGCTGCTCGGGCCGGCGGAGGGGGTGCCCGGCCGCGCTTGTGGCGCAGACGCCCATCGCGGCATTCTGAGAACCCTATATGTCGGCAGGCCAATTCCCCGCAGTTCGCACTCCTCACACAGCCAGCTCGAATACCCAGCCAGCTCAAATACCCAAAATGGCCTTCGCCCTGTCGAGCAAGCGCGCTGCCGCGGCGGTCAGCGGCCGGTCGTCCACGAAGGCCGTTCCGGCCGTCGCGCGCCGCAGCGCTCGCTCCGGTGCCAAGGTGGGACTCCTGTGGTGCTAATATGCAGTGATCGCGGCTCAATTGTGCCATGGGCTCACCCAGCCGCCCGGAATGTGCAGGCTCGCCAGAGCCTGGTCGTGAGCGCCTCGGCTGCTCCCGCTAAGGAGGCTTGGGCCGCTAACCTCCATGTGCCCGGTGAGTCGGGTCTCGACGTCTCGGAATGCGGTCGCCGGTGCTTCGTCGACAGCGTTATTCGGAAGTTGGGGTGCATGCGCAGCCGCGCGTCTCGGCACCCAGTCGCCCGGCCTCTGACGCTTCCCGCTGCCATTCTCGGTTGCTTACAGGCCCCAGCTCCAACCGCGTGGGCCTGCCCCAGCTGATCACCAAGGAGCAGGTCCAGTCCCTCGAGGTGCGGCACAATTCTGGCCATGCTGCCGACAGCCACAACCTGCCCACCACCTCAACCACGTCTCTGGCCAGTCGCAACCTTGCCACCTCTTCCACCCCTACTCACTCTCCCACACGCACCTTGCTCCTTTCATCGTGCTCCCCTTCAGGCTGAGCTTGACCAGGGCGCCTCCATGGCCGCTCTGCGCCGCTTCAACGACAACCTGCGCGCCGTGCCCGCCGACCGCTGGGGTGAGGAGAGGATAGGGAGATTGGACACCAGTCGGGTCCCGACGAGAGATAGCGGAGAGGCTTGCTCGGTGTGCTTCCTTGGCCTTCCTGGCCCCGGGCCTCAACCTCCGCCCCCGCCTCCGCCTCCGCCTCTTCCACCCCCCAGAGGCCGTGCTGCGCCCCGTGTTCAACGAGCTGACCTTCAACCTGGAGTCCTTCAACCCCGCCTTTACCCACTGCCTGCTCATGGTGGGGCGGGGCCGGGCGGGGAAGGCCCACTGCATCGCCTTGCTCCCATCCACACACGGGCCCCAGCCTCACACCACCCTGCAGCACCCAACGTCTTCCTCCTAACCATTCACCCCACCTGCATCTCTCGCTCTCCTCTCCTCTTCTTCCCCCCCTCAGGTCCAGCGCACCATCGGAGTGTCTGACTACGTCCGCCGCGACATGGCCCTCAAGAACCTGATCCAGCCCCTGGCGGGCGAGTACGGCATGCACAACGGCCAGCCCCAGCGTGAGTCAGGCCCCCTTGTTCCAGGTTTGGAGGTGGCCCTGCACCCTGGGCCTGTTTCCCTGCGGGGACAGGAGGCGTGGGGGGGGGGCACCATGACGCTTACTTCCATCCTGGAGAGGGAGGGGTACCATCCCGGGGTACCATCAGGAGTACCAGCCAGAACTTGTCCTTGTCCCGCCGTGAGCCCCGAGCCCTGAGCACCCAATCCTCCCGCCCCACCCTCGCTGTCGCAGTCAAGACCCACCGCGAGCTGTTCTCCGACTTCTTCGCCTCCGTGTTCGGCTACGAGCTGCAGGCGCTCATGGCCGACTCGCCCGCGCCCAAGGCCGCGCAGGTGCGGCGGTGCAGCCGGGGGCCGCGGCAGGTGCCGGGGGCTGTGAGGCCGTGCCCGAGCATGGAGAGGGCAGGACATAGTGTGAACAGGTCGGGGCATACCGGAGTCGCTGCGTGGGCTCATGCGGTTCGGAGTGACCCGGCGCCCCGGTCCCTGGCCCCATGCTCACGAGCCCCTCGCCCCCCCTCCGTCCCCCCCTCCCCCCCGCAGCTGCTGTTCCAGCAGATGATGCGTGACATTGGCTCGGCGGGCGGCGACACCAGCGCGGGCGCCCTGGAGCAGGTGCGTGTGGGGGGGGGGGGCGGGGGGGCCGTCTGGGGGCCTGTGGGGTTGCGGGGGAGGGGGCGGGGGCCACGACATGGAGCGGTGCCGCGCAGGTGTAGGCGGTCCGGGGGCAGCCGGACAAGCTGGGCCGGGGCTGTCTGGGCCAAGCCCGTGGCATAGCAAGGGGAAGGCGACGGCAAACGGACGGCACGGGCAGCGACGACGAAGCGGATCTGACCCCCTCCCACCCCCTCCCCACCCACCCCCTCCCCACCCACCCCCAGGCCTCGTACGCGCTGGGCTACAACCTGGCCATCGAGTACCTGGCCGACTACGAGAAGACCTGGATGCTGGACTCGTTCCGGGACCTGGACGCCCGCATCTTCGCGCCCGCGGGCAAGAAGGTGGACTGGATCTTCCTCGAGGTGCACGCCGAGGGTGAGGCGGGGTTTGGGGGTGGGGTGGGGGCTGGAGGGATGTGGAGGGTGAGGGGGGCTGTTGGGGGGAGGTTGTGAGGGCTGGGGGAGGGTTGTGGGAGCTGGGGCAGGGTCTGGAGGGTGGGGGGAGGGTGAGGGGGGTTGGGGCGGGACGTGAGGGTCGGGGGAGGGTTTTGAGGTCTGCGGAGGTTGCGAGGGTTTGGAGGGTTTCGGCGTCTTGTTGGGAGGGTCCCGGTACTGTCGGACGCTTGGCACAGGAAGAAGGCGAGGTGGACAGCGTCCCAGGGGCGCCTCGCACGGCGGTCCTGGGAAGGGTTTGCTGGGCCCGACTCGAAGGGAGCGCACACGAGCTCTTCGCCTGCCCTCCCGCGTCCTGCCCTCCTCTCCCCACCCCCTCACCTCTCCTCCCCTCCTCCCCCTCCCCGCCCCCAGGCGAGGCCGAGCACGCCGCCATCGGCCACGCCGCCGTCCTCAACCTGGTCCCCGCCCAGCACGTGCCCGTGCTCCGCCGCGCCATGGCCGACCACGACCGCGACTTCGCCGCCTTCTACAACCACTGCGCCAACCTGCTCGAGCAGCAGCTCTAAGCAGCTACCAGCAGCTAGTATTGTAGCTGTTGTTGTAGCTGTTGGGTGGAGGGACAGCTCGGGGTGGAGCTGTCGAGCTGTATAGTACCGGGGCCATAGGCAGCGCTGTGCGGAGCTAGGGAGCAGCAGCTCTACGGGACTGGCTGCTGGGGCGCAGGGTCCCAGCAAGTCATGGTTCCTGAGCCAAGGAGCAGGCTTGGGAGGAGCTGCCGAGCAGCCGGGAGCTGAATGTGGGGCACAGTGCTGCCTGGTAGGCAGGCTGGGTGGCCATGGAAGAAGCGGGGCAAGCCGGGAGTTGGGTTTGAAGGCGAGGTGGTGGCGGATGGGGTCTTAGGGCGGGCTTTGCGCTGCCACATGTTGGTGGGTGGCCGGTCGCCAGAACTGGCGTGGATGGGTCGCGTTGAGGGGGCAAGGGTGCGTGATTCGGGTGTGAGGGTGTAGCTGCATGGGGACGGTGGCAGGGGGGGGCCAGGACGCCGCGCGAGGCGTCAGGAACACAATGGTCGACGGGTGTGGGGCGTGCAGACGGGACCGCAGCGTTGTGCGGCACCCGGAAGCTTGCAAGAAGCCCAACATGACGATTGCCTCGACTGCCCCCGGGACACTGGCTCCTCCCCGTGTGTTGGCGCCTGGACAGTGAGTGTAGCCCCCGTGTAGGACACTGCACACACAGTACCGTACCCTGAGCCGGGTGCGGCGTGATCAGGCGCTGAGCAGCTATCCTGAGGACTCGGGTAGGGTCTGGGTTCCAAAACTGCGACAGTGGCGAGCAGTTGACCCGCCCGGGCTGATGTGTTGCGCTGCCCGAGCGCGTTGCTGGGCTTGGCAGGCGATTCCAAGACGACCTGGAGCGGTGCGGGCCTCCGCCGGGCCTGAGGCCCGCTGCATTGGGCCGCACGGGCGCGATTGCCGAGGCCGGACAGCGTGTCCCTAAAGGCCGGTTCGCTGGCGGGGCCCAGGCATTCGTAGGTAGGTAGACACGTCCCGAGTGCCCTTTCACACACACAGACACTCCTCAAGGGCGTGAGACACACGTCGGACTGAGCAGGGCCATACACAGCAGGGGTCCTTGAGGGCGTTGCTGGGGCCTAGGGCGTCAGGGGTGAAGGGGCTGCATGACAGGAACGCCATGTGTCGAGGCGTACAGGGCCACTGCTGGGGTTCCGAGGGTTTCGGCGAGCAGGCAGCAGAGCGCCACCAACCACAACGGAGCTGGGCGGGGCGGATCATCTAGACGGGTCCCTGCAGGCTGACAGGCCCTGGACACCCGGCAGGCTTCCGTTGACAAGCAAGCGTCGAGGGATGGTGGCTCAAGAAGGAACCGCCGCAAGAGCAAACGATAAGGGGGCCGGCACGGCGAAAGCCATGTGAAATCTTTCGCCCCAGAATGGCCCACTCCGTAGGGGCACAGAT
Source organism: Edaphochlamys debaryana (assembly GCA_016858145.1). NCBI lineage: Eukaryota > Viridiplantae > Chlorophyta > Chlorophyceae > Chlamydomonadales > Edaphochlamys > Edaphochlamys debaryana. Next base: position 69,876 of record JAEHOE010000217.1, on the reverse strand, counting down.
CAACCGATTTTAGGGGTAAGAGAGGTGTCCCAGCTGGCAGGCTGTGCAGGCTACTCCACCGGTGGCCTCCTCAGGTTCCGAGCTTGAAGGGTTTAGAGTCATGGAGACTGGTAAGAAGGGCACTGGTGGCGTGGTGGTGGGGGTACCGGGTGGGGAGTAGCCGGGAGGTCGGGGCAGAGGACCTCACACAGGCTGCTTGGCCAGCTGAGCGTCGGCCCCCCTTATGGTAGCTCGTCTGAGGGCAGAGCACTGAGGCCCCGGCACGACCACAAAGCCTGGGGCAGCCTCACCGACCACAAAGCCGCTGTGTACTGCCCCTTACTGCCGGCCCCGGGGGTTGTGCGTGCGTCGAGTGAGGGTTGGGGAGGGTTGGGGCATGTTGGGGTTTAGGGCAAACCTTCCTTGAGTTCTGTGGCCCTGCCTGCTTGGCTGGCGCACTGCACTGGTCAGCGTTCTATTTGTGCTTACAGTGCCACCCAACGGCCGTGCAACGGGGACGAGGGGGCCGAACCTCTCGGGGCCGGCACGACGTCCTCTCACACCTCTAGTTCACCTCGTGCCTTCGTGACGCCCGTGCGTCTGCCTAAAACGGCGCTGCAGCACCTTGTACCTGTGTGGCTCCACGCCCATATGGTCAGGTTGTCGTGCCTGTCGCAGTTGCGGATGGGTTGCTCTGGTTGATGGAAGCGGATGAGTTCAGGTCGGGGTTGTTGCGCCCCTAGCCAGGTGCGGCGTGATCAGGTGCTCAGCGGCTATCCTGAGGACTCGGGTAGGGTCTGGGTCCTAAAACGGCGACAGTGGCGAGCAGGTGACCCGCGCATGATGCTTTGACCCGCTCGGGCTGGTGTGTTGCGCTGCGCGAGCGCGTTGCTGGGCTTGGCAGGCGATTCCAAGACGATCTGGAGCGGTGCGGGCCTCCGCCGGGCCTGAGGCCCGCTGCATTGGGCCGCACGGGCGCGATTGCCGAGGCCGGACAGCGTGTCCCTAAAGGCCGGTTCGCTGGCGAGGCCCAGGCATTCGTAGGTAGGTAGACACGTCCCGAGCTCCCCTTCGCACACATAGACACTCCTCAAGGGCGTTAGATACACAAGACACTCAAAAGTTCCTCACACAACAGCGCAACAGCATCGCAGCCGAGACTCTTTCAAACGCTTGACGGCCTCTTCTGCCCGCGCTCTGCGCCAAATGGAGGTGGACAACATAGACCTGGCCGCTCTCCTGAGCGAGCCCACTGGGTCCGGAATCCCCGCGCTTCCAGATGACCTCGACGACCTCTTCTCGGAGGAGCTGATGCAGTTCCTCCACTCCGACAACCAACAACTGGAGCCTCAACCGGTTAAGGAGCTGCCCCCGGCTCCGCAGCCGGTGCTGGCAGCAGCAGTTCCGACCAGCTCCTGCTCAAGCCAGTCTTCCGAGGGAGGCGCTACCGCTCCTGCTTCGCCTGTCGTCTCGCCAGCGCCGCAGCCGATGTTCGCTGCGGGTCTGGCAGGTCTGCCGGTGCCCGGCCTGGTGCCGCGGCTCGTGACCACGACTCAGGCGCAAGTCTGGGCGGCAATGCTTCAGGCGGCCTACTGCGCGCCGATGCAGACACCGCTGCCTGCGCCGGCAGCAGCGCCAATCGTGGACGAGGCCAAGGTCCGCAGCGCTCAGGCCGCGGTCACGAGCAGCCGACAAGCGAGTCGGCAAGCGAGCCGCGCCTCCGAACAGTCGGACGACTCGTCGGATTCGGACCAAGACGACCACGAGATGGTGGACTCGAAGAAGCCGAGCAACAAGCGCAAGGCACCTGAGGTGGGCGCGGGCTGTCTGGGTTTCGGTGATTGTTGGCCCCGCGCATTCCCCGCATTTTTGCAGCTCGCTTACCGCATTCCCCTTTCCTTGTAACAGGTCGACTGGCGGCAAATCGAAGACCCGGCGGAGCGGCGGCGGCAGCGGCGACTGGCCAAGAACCGCGTCACGGCTGCCCGTTCCCGCGAGCGGAAGAAGGCGATGTGGAGCGAGCTCGAGGACAAGCTCAAGGTGCGCTTGGGTATCACGCATATTCCCTGTTTCGGTTTCCGTTCGGCCTGGGGCGGGCGTTTATGTCGGAGGGGTTATGGACGGCCGACATCTGCGCCCGCCGCGTGCCTTGCTGAGGGTATCCCCGCGCCGCCGTCCCCTCGTACAGAACATGGAGACGGAGAACATGCAGCTGCGGGCAATGCTCGAGACGTTCGCGCGTGAGAACACGACGCTGAAGAACCAGCTGCTGCACATGTCGCGCGCCAACGGTGCCGCGGGCGTGTCCGAGGGGCGAGTGGGCAAGACCATGGATCCTGCTGTGGTCCTCCCAGTAATTATAGTTACCATGCTGGTGGCTTGCTCACTTCTCTCCTCGGATAAGGCCGTGGCGCTGTTCTGCTCCGTCGTGCCGATGCTGCTGGTGAGGCCGGGCTGGCGGGGTGGGCTGTGGGGTCTACGGGCGGGGAGGCCTCTGCCGGGCGGTATGGGCCTGAAACTCACGCCTGTCTGCTCCGTGATGGGTCCGTGGCCGTGGCCCCTCGGCACTTTAGGCCTGCCTGCGTGACGCCTTCCACGCTTCAAATGACCAGGATTCATCCTTACTCATGAAGCCCCTCTGTGCCCTCTTCCGCAGATGGCTGGCGTGGTCGGCCCCGACGGCGCCGTGTCCTCCGCCTCCTTCAGCGGCCTCCTACAGGCTATGGCGCAGCTGTGCTCCCGCTTTGCCAAGAGCGGCCGGGCCGCGCGACGCATGCTGTTTGACCGGCACCGCTACCTGGGCCGTCGAGCCATGCTCAAGCTGGGCGCGGCGGGCGTCACCACCCTCCTCCGCGACCCCGGGGAAGCCAAGCCGTCATCGTCCGCCGCGGATGGCCACAGCGCAGCGCCCTCGCCCTCCCTGGGTGAAGCGGCCGCTACGGAGGGCTCCTGCGACTGCCCGACGCTGCCCGACGCCGCCCAGACCCCGTGCTCCATAGCTATTAAGCAGGAGCCGGTGTGCTGAGGCGGCGGCGGTATGCAGCGCGATGCGGTGCTGGTGGCTCTGTGCGTGCGGCTGCTGGACCCCGTGGGGGGCCGGCGCTGTGGCCAGATGCGTGGGCGAACGGTTGGGCGCACCAGACGGGGGCGGGGCTTGCGAGGGGAGGGCGCGGCGCGTCGACTTGGTCAGCCGGGCTTTCTTTCTCTACACAGTCTCTAAGCTCTTGTACTAAGCGGTGGTGTCTCAACTGGACACGAAATGAGTGGGTTCACAACGTGGGTTTGTGGGGTTTGCTGGGAGCCCTCCAGGGACTGGTGTGGCGTGGTGGGCAGGATTTTGCACGCATGTCGTGTCTTGCGCGTTGTGCATGTGTCTTGCGGCGAGGAGCGCCGCTCATCGCCGACGGGGCGCGTGTCCTGGGACGTGTCTCTACGGGTGCGTGCCATGGAGAAAGGGATTGAGCGCTGTGGAAGTGCTTGTAGGTCATCCAAGCCGCATATGGGCGGCTGCGTGGTCTCGTTGCGGGCCTGGCGTAGTCGCTTTAGAATGAAGCTTTAGCATGAAGCTCGCGCGATGGAATGCAGCCCGCTGGGGCCATGACGCTCGTATGTTTGGGGGTGGCAGTTCTGCACACAAGGGGGGTCACACCCTGTAACTGTCCATGACCTGCTATACCCTCGCCTTGCCGCCTCTACAAGCCGGCGCCTATCCCGGCCACCAATCAGCCATTCCCGATCTCCCAGTACACAGTGCGCAATCCTGCGTCAAAATGAGGTCACTAAATTGTCAATCAAAACACATGCAGTGTTCACGTCTCTAGGATTGCCTAAATGCGCACAACGCATCCTGAACCACGCAATGCCTCTGCTGGCGCAGCCGCGCTCGCCCCCTCAGAAACGCGTGAGCACGAATGAGTCATCCTCCTCCCCGGGCGTGCACAGCTCGATGAGCTGCACGTTGCCTGCGGGGGGCGGGTGGGGCGGGGCACGGGTGGGTTGTTGCGGGGATGGGGACTCGAAGCGTCCGTGGCGCCGCCGGGCGCAGCCGGCCCCTCGTGCCCCGAGCATCACGCTCCCTCGCGCTCTTCCTTCCCGCGCTCCGCTCTCCTCCCATCCCTCACCCTTCCTCCCCTCCCCCCCCTTCGCCCCCCACCCCTCCGCCCCCCCCCACCCCACGCACCCAGCGCCCGCATGTCCAGCTGCATAAGTGGATTCCCCGGATCCAGCCGCCGCGCCGCCAGCAGATCCTCCGCCGCCTCGTCGTACCGCCGTAGCGCCTTGAGCGCCAGGCCCCGCCGCAGCAGCGCCCGCGCGTTGCCCGGCTGCAGCGCCAGCACGCGGCCGAAGGCGGCCACAGCGCCCGAGGGGTCGCCCGCGGCCTGCGTGGGGGAGGGGGAGCGACGGGCGCGGCGGGTTTGTGGGGGCTCAATGAAACGTGCAGCTCTCCGGGTCTGGCCCCGGGGCTGCGGGTCAGCTCGGGGCACCTGGGCCCCCATCCCGCATTCTGCATCCGCGCCACCCGATATTCCGTGACACCGTGTGTGGGGAGGGAGATGTGAAGAGTTAAGGCTGGTATTACCCCCCCCCCCCATCCCGCGCCCCACCTGCCGCGCCTTGGCCAGCTCGTGCAGGAACACGGGGTGGTTGGGCATGAGCTCACAGGCGCGGGCCAGCGCTGCCACGGCCTCCGGGGCCCGGGAGCAGCGGGCCCGGGCCAGGCCCAGCTGGTACCTGGGGGGGGGGGGTGAGGGGCGGGGTGAGGGGGGGGAGTGGAGAGAGGAGGAGGGGGGTGGTGAGGATGGGGAGGGTCAGGGATGACGAGCCGTGCCCCGTCCCTCGTTGGCTGTCGGCCCCCGGCGCTGCACACGCCGCCACGCACACGCCGCCACGCACCAGAGCGAGGGGCTGAGGTCGGGCGAGCCCGAGCCCGAGGCCATAAACTTGCGCGACTCCCACAGCGGGCCGTCGCCCTTGAGCGAGCCCTGGGGGGTGGGGGTGGGGTGGAGCGGAATGGGGGAGAGGGGGTGAGGAATGAGGACAGACGCAACACGAAGGTGCAACCGGGCGCCGGGCGCTCCTTCTCCCCCACCAGCTACGACCTCGCCCGCGCCCCGTTCGTACATGTCCGTATCCCTTTTTCCTCCGCCCGATGAGGCTCCCCGCCAAGTTGTCCTCATCTTCCCCCCAACCCCCACCCCCGCCACCACCTACCCCGCACAGCTCCACCGCCCGTCCCAGGTCCTCCGCCGCCGCCCCCGCGTCCCCCGCCTCGAACGACAGCTGCGCGCCCCCCCGGCTGAAGAGCAGCAGGGGGGAGGAGGGCATGAGCTCGAGCGCCGAGGACAGGTCGTCAATGGCCTGATGGAGGTGGGGGTGGAGGGTGGAGCGGGAGGGGATGGAGGGGGTGAGCAGGAGAAGGAGCGGGGGGGGGGTGCTTCCCACACCACTCAGCCGCAAGGCGCTTTCGAGCGCACGCGTCATCCTGTCAGGCTCCGCCAGCCCCGTACCCATGGCACGCGCAACCGTAATCCCCATCCCTACCCCCCCTGTCCCCCCCACACCTCGGGCCACCTCCCCATGTCGCAGTAGCACTGCGCCCTGTCGTACAAGAAGCGCGCGTCGCCCGGGGCGCGGCGCACCGCCCGCGTCAGGTACTTGAGCGCCGAGGGGAACTGCCGCTCCTTGCGCGCCAGGCAGCCGCGCAGGTTGTAGACGGAGGCGGGGTCCTGGGGTGTGGGGTGTGGGGTGTGGGGGGGTTGAGTTTCGTAGAGGACAGAGGGGCTGAACCCCGCCGCCGCCCCTCCCGTGACGCGGTCGCGCTCAGCTCAGCCCCCACACCCGCCCCCGCCCTCCCCCTCCCCCAGCGCTCGCCTGCCCGAACAGCCTGGCCAGGCGCAGGCTCTCCCGCAGCAGCGCGGGCTTGTGGGCCGCCACGGCGCTCTGGGCGAGGGCGAAGTGGAGCCGCGCGGACACCTGGGGGGGTGAGGTGGGGCAGGGGGGGGCGCGGGTGTTGAGGGGCGGGGGCCGGGGGCCGTGCAGCGGGTTATGGGGTGGAAACGGGAGTTAATGCTCGGCTCATGCCCCTGCCTCCGCCCCCCAGTTCCCCCTCACCGCCGGCGGTTGGTCTCCGTCTAGGCGCACTGCCGCCAGTGCGTCCCGCAGCGCCGGAACCGCCTCGCTGTGTCGGTCCAGGTTCTGTAGGGGCGAAGAGGGGGGAGAACGGGGGAGAGGGAGGCGGGAAGATGGAGTCGTGGAGTTAGGCAAGAGGGAGGGCCACTGCGTTGCTGGGTCCACAGGCAATGCAACTAGGTGTGCGGGCAGAGTCTATGAAATACGTGTGGTAGGTGCAGTACGTGTAGTAGGTACAGTACGTGTGGTAGGTGCAGTACACTCAAGTGCAGCATGCGCAGCAGGTGTAGCGAACCGTGCGTAGTACGTGCAGTACATGCAGAACGCGTAGTGCACAAGGTGTAATACGCAAGGTATGCGCCGCTTCCGCAGTCCCTCCCCTATCTGGCCCCCCACCCCCCCCCCCCCACACACACCCTCCTCCATCCCACCCACCCCCCTACCTGCAGCACCCTCGCCCGCGCCTCCATGACCCGCCAGTCCCTCGGCTGCAGCGCCGCCGCCGCGTCCAGGCGCTGTATGGCCTCGGAGTGATCCCCGCGCAGGTGCAGCACCAGGCCCAGGTGGTAGAGCGCGTGGAAGTAGCGGGGGTTGCGGGCCAGGGCCTTGGGGGGGGAGGGAGGGGCCACGGGAAGGGAGGGAGGATGAAGGGAAGGGTTAGGGTCGGTTGGGGTCGGCTGGGGGGGAGGGGGGGAGGATGCGAGGCGCTGGGTGCGGTGGGTCCAAGCGCGAACCGCGGGTGCCCTGTTGGTCTCTGCCAAAACCTGCTGACCTGCTGTATCAAGTAGGCCCTTCTTCCACACCCAACCTCTCACCAGGTTGTCCCAACCGATGGCCTTGTCGTCCTGACCCCGCCGGGCACACACCACCGCCTGCGGGGATGGCGGGGGGTCGGCGAACAACAGGGTTAATGGCGGTTGAACACCCATGACGCTCGGACACTCCAACACACAGCACACAAGCACCGGAGCAGTCAGCCCCGACTCGCCCTCGCCCTCGCCCTCGCCCTCGCCCTCGCCCTCGCCCTCGCCCTCGCCCTCGCCCTCGCCCTCGCCCTCGCCCTCGCCCTCGCCTGGTAGTATGGGTAGTGTGCGTGGTGGGGGTTGGCCGCCAGCGCGGCGTCCAGGTCCACCCCCGCCTCCGCCAGCCGCCCCAGGGAGAGGAGGACCAGGCCCCTGGGGGGAGGGAGGGAGGGGCGGGTGGGAGGTGGGGAGTTGAGGCACAGAGGAGTTGAGGAGGGCTCGCGCTCCACAAAGCGCCCCACCCCCTGCTCCCACCCCCCACCCCCAGCCCCGCACCCCAACCCTCTCCAAGGCCCCCCCTCCATCCCTCCCTGAACCACGCAGCCGCCCCACAGCCGCCCCACCTGTTGTACTGCACCTCCCCCTCCTCGATCTCCCGGTCGTGCACCACGGCGGTGCCGGGGGTGCGGTTGGCGCGGGTCACCAGCAGCAACAGGCCGTCGGGGACGTCCCCCGCCTCGCCCACCTCGACGGCGGTCGTGTCTGGGCGGAGAGGTGGATGGGGTGGGGTGGGGTGAGTGCGGGGTGAGTATGGGATGGATAGGCGGGACCTATCCGTGCAAGCCGTCTTTGCTCGGAGTCTCCTTCAGTGCCTTTCTAGGTTCTGCACTTTCCTATTCTCACCTCCCCGCCCCGCGCACGCCCGCTTCCCCCACACCCTCCCACGTCTCACCCGCCTCCGTCTACTCTCTTCCTGCCCCGTCCCCTCTTCACCTCCCTGCCCCGTACAAACTTCCTCCTTCCTCCTATCCCCCACACCCTCCCACACCCTCTCACCCGGGTCCAAAACGTAGCGGCTGGGCTTCTCCGGAGGCTTGACCACGGGCGGCGGCGCGGGCACGCCCCGCAGCTGGTCATCGGCGCGCTTGCGGGCGGCGGCGGCGGCGGCGCGCGCCGCCTCGGCCCGCTCCGCCGCCGCCCGCTGCTGGTTGGACAGGGCGGCGTCGAAGCGAGAGAGGGCCTGCGGGGGTGGGGAAGGGGGAGGGGGGGTTGCGTTGAGGTGATGGGGACTGGGACGTGTGTTGAGAAGGGTGGTTGGGTCCACCTCAGGAGCCCGGACCCCTATGCCCATAGCCCCGCCTGCCCGTGCTCCGCACCTCTCACTCCGGCCCCCGGTGTCCCCCCCGCTCCCCTGACCCACCCGCCTCAACTCCTGCCTGTAAACGCCTGCCCCCGCCTCCACGTCTCTTGTCCCAATTTCCCGCCGTCTGGCTCCTCGCTCCACCCATCCCAACACCCGCCCCACCCTCTCACCTGCTCTAACGCCAGCTTCTTGTCAGCATCCCCCACCGTCTGACTCTCGTTCTCCCGCACCACGTCCGCCGCCCACTGCCGGGGGTCAGCGGGCAGGTACACGGTGGGGGGCGGCTCGCCGCCGGGGCCCAGCGGCGGACCCTCGCCGCCGCCGCCGCCGCCTGGCCCCGCCGCCGCCGCCGCCTCGTCCTCGCTGTCGCCGCTGTCCTCGGCCCCGTCGGCCAGGGCAGCGCCAGCGCCGTGCCGGGAGGTGGGCTGGGGGGGGAAAACGGAAGTTGCTCATCCAGGGTTTAAGGCCTTGACTTCTGGAGACGTACAAAACATCACGGGCGGAAGTGCTGTTAGGGGCTTAAATTGGTAGCGGCGTAGAGAGTTCCAGAACATTTCGGGCAAAAGTGCTGTCAGGGCATCTGCACTGCGCTGACGACAGTGGCGGGAGGAGGGGAGGTCAGGGGTGCACGGGGGGCGCGCCCCTACCATCCCCCAGCCCCCAGCCCCCATCCCTCAGGCCCATCCCCCAGGCCCGATCCCCAGCCCCCCCCTCACCGGCGCCTTGAGCGCCCCCTCGTCCGCCGCCTTGGCTGCGTCCAGCAGGGCGGCCACACCGGGTGCGGCCTTGGCGGGGCGCCTGGGGTGGGGGTGGGGGGCAAGGTGGGGAAAGCGTGGAGGTTGGGGCGGGTGCGACGGACCGCAGGAGTGAGGACATGGGGAGAGGAGTGGGAAAGAGGCGTGAATCTGCACAAGGGCGTGGGTCTCGGACATCACGAGTTCTTCAATCCCCCTGACCCCCTGACCCCCTTACGCCCGTCCCCTAACCCTCAGTGGGGTCCCCACCGCAGCACCACACACCCATTCCCCTGCCTCCCGCCCCCCCCCCAGGCCTCACCCGCTCCCCGGCCGCGCCACCGCCGCCGCTGTGTCCCTCTCCTTGGCCCGGGTGACCTGACAGGCCAGCGTGCGGCGACGGGGGGTATCGGCGGGCGTGCCTGGGGGCGGGGGTTTGGAGAGGGGGCAAGACGTCAGGGGTCAGATGCGTTGGGTCCGGCAGCTGGCCCTGTTGCTGGGCCCTAGCAGGACAATCCTCGTGCACTGAGGCCCAGGCCAGGCCCAGGCCCAGAGCCCATGTCCCGCAATCCCACCCACCCGGCGTGCTGCTGCTGCTCGCGCCGTCGGCCCCCGCCGCCGCCGCCCCGGCCGCCGCCGCCAGCGCCGGCCGCCGCGCGCCCGCCGCCGCCGCCAGCGCCGCCCGCTTGCGCTGCTCCAACAGGGAGGCGGCGCGGGTGGCGGCGGATGAGTCATCGAAGTCTGCCGTTACGGCGAGGTAGGAGGCGAGGCCGGCGTTGGAGAGGGCGGAGCAGGACTCGGTTTGCTGGAGGGGAGGGCAGGAGAGGGCGGGGGGCAAGGGGGGGGGTGCACGTGGCATGCGAGGGAGAGCGGCCGGGACCCTATCCGAGCCTGCGCAAGCCTCCTCGGGGACCCCTGGGGGCCCCACCCCAACCCCGGTCAGTGTCTCCAGGGCCGTCCACGGCCACGGCCGTACCTGTGTGGCGACCACCGTGAAGAGGTCCGCGGCTTTGGCGTACCGCCGCTTGGAGAGGTACAGCACCCCCAGCACCGTCTGTGGCGGTGGGGGTGGGGGTGGGGAGGGAGCGGGCGGAGTGGAGGAAACAGGTGAGGCGGGGAGAGACGCGTGTGGGATAAGCGGGTAGAGCTAGCCACAGCGTCGCGGCCGTGCGGCCGCCCTTCAGGCCAGCCCCTAGCCTGCCCTGTTCCCATACCTCCCCCCATCTGCCCCCTAACCTCCCATCCCAGCCCCCCCCCCCCTGTCCCGCCTCTAACCCCCCCTACATCTCCCCACCCGTCTCCAACCGCCCTCCCCCGTCCCCCGGCTCCCCCACCCGCACGGTCATGCTGGTGGGTGCGGCCAGCAGCGCCGCCTCCAGCTCCCCAATGGCACTCTCCACCTGGCCCAGCATCCTGGGGGGAGAGCAGGGGGAAGGGGGGGAGGAGGGGTCAGGTGGGCAGGGGGTAGCGAGCGGGGCGAGGGGACAGTTGAGATCGAGATAGGCAGCACACGCACGGGCAGGTGGGCGGCATGCATGGAGCGCTCGTGACGGGGAATCCAATGCATGCCCTGCCCCGGCTTCTGCCCCTGGCGCCCGCCCCAGCCCCCTCCCTCCCCCCCAGCCCCTCCAGCCCCACTTGTAGCAGTACCCCCGGTTGAACAGGCCCTCGAACAGGGGCCGACCCGCCGCCTTGAGCAGCGGCAGCGCGGACGAGTAGTCGTCTATGGCCTGAGTGTGTGTGTGTGGGGGGGGGGTTGGGGCGATGAGGGTAGCAGGGGGCGGGGCTTGGGTGCTTAGGGGCGCAGATGCCAAGCACACCCCCACTGTTCGACCAGCCCTTGCAAGTCCCGCCGACCGCGGCTCGGCCCTCCCAGAAACATCCGCAGCCTTTGCACCCGGGCAGTCCCATCCCCCTCAAGCCTTCACCTCCTCGCGGCTATGCGAAGGCCAGCGCCCCCCTGTCCCCCTGCCTCCCGTACCCTTCGCCCTCCCCCCTCACCTCTTGGTAGCCCCCCCAGCAACCCCCCCAAATAATTTCAACGTTTTCCCCCGCCAACCTGCCCTTGATGGCTCGAAATGCTCTACCCACCTGCCCTCCGCCCCTGCCCCCTCACCTCCTGGTACCGCCCCAACCGCTCCAGGAGCATGGCCCGTGCGACCAGGTAGTCGGGGTTCTGTGGGGAGAAGCGGGTTGGGTGGGGAAGGGGGCCGGGCAAGCGGGGTCTGACAACGAAGTCAACCCAGCGTCTTCACCACACCACTCCCACACCCCTGCTCCCATGCACCCATGCTCCGTAAGCCCATGCACCCCTGCCCCCACCAAATGCCCGACAACACCGGCTCCCCCACCTTGGGCTCGTCCCCCACCGCCGCCTGCACGTCCTCCAGGGCCGCCCCCAGCTGACCAAGGGCGGAGCGGGCCCTTGCGCGTGCTGCCCGGTGCAGGGGGCAGTCCTTCAGGCGGATTGCCTCGTCGTACCTTTGGTGGTGGGGAAGGTGGGGTACCGGTATGCAAGTTAGGAAGGGCGGTCCACACGTGCCATGCCCCCCAGCCCCCCTTCCTCAAAGGCCCAAGCCCAGCCACCCGCCCCTATCCAGCCGCTCTACCACGCCCTTCGCCCCCGCCTGGCACCCCCCCAGCCCTCCCTCCGCCCGTCCTTCCAGCCCCCTCCCCACATTGCTCCCCACCCTTCTTTCCCACCCTCTTCCCACCCTTCCAGCCACCCCTCCCCTCCACAAACGCACCCCTCGCTTCCCCTCCCACTTAACCCCCCCTCCCTGCAACACCGCCCCCTACCCCACGCACCACTGCAGGGCCTCCTCGGACCCCCCCCCCTCCCCCCCCCTCCCCTCGCCTCAACCCCCCCCCAAGCCTCACCCCTCCCCTTCCCACCCCACCCCACCCCCCACCCCACGCACCACTGCAGGGCCTCCTCGGGCCGGTGCCGGTCCAGGAATACGCACTGAGCCAGGGCCAGGGCGAAGCGCGGGTTGTCGGGCCATGCCGTGACGCTGTGCAGCAGCAGCTGCTCGGCGTCCGCGTGCCGGGAGTCGGCGGTGGCTTTCTGTTGGGGGCGAAGAGGAAGTGGGGCGTGGGGGGGGAGGGAGGGAGGGCGAGAGGAGGGCGGGAGGAGGGGAGGGACTGCGCGGGGGCAGGGAGGGGAGGGCGAGAGGGACGGATGCAGGCGCGCACCTTGGCCTGTTCATAGGCCGCCTGCGCCTGGTCGCGCCGGGTCTTGACCTCCTGGCGCTCATCGTAGGCCTTGGGGCTCCAATAGAAGACGTTGGGCCGAACCTGGCGTGTCGGGATGGGTGCGGGGATGGCCCACGTCAACGCGGATGGCAAGGCGCGACCGGCGACGCGTCCACCCTCCAATCCAGTCTCACATGATGGTCGGTGAACTCCCAGCCCATCCTTCTCTGTGCGGCGGGGTAGATAGGGTGGATTCTGGAGCTCAAGGTCAGTGCCCACGGTCCATGCCGGGTTTGGCCGCCCAGGAGGCGCGCGCGACTAGGCCACTGCCGTTGCTAGTACATGCAGTGCCTGCGTATGTGTTGCGCAAAAGACGTTCGTGAAATGGGTCGCGCCAAGGGCTTGGCCACGCGTATCTAGCTGATGCGTGTAGGAGGGACTTCTATAACAGCATCTGCTAGCTAAGTACTTGCAATAGGGCTCGAGCGAGTCGCGGGACGAGCGAGTGCAAGATGACAACGTGCATACCTTCGAGCTCAATACTGCCTTCTCCGTCGCTGGTGCCCATTCTATTCCTTCTACAGACAGAGCCCTTCTACAATCAGATTATAAAGCATAAGTAGAGTTTGCGAGCGTCGACGCAAGGCAACCCAGCTCGCGGCCCGTGTGGAGCAATATGGCCTACGCAGCCAAGTACTACCAAGTGCGTCTGACGACTGTATCAGAGCTAACGCGCGTGCTTGGGTTCGGGGGCCCTGCCGCGATGTGGTGCGGCCCTTCCATGGCCATGCGCGTCGCGCGCTGCGGTCGGGCGCGCCAGCCGCAATGGCCGCTTCTTACCGCTAGCGGCTGCAGTATTCTTTGGGCCCTTCGAAGCGCCAGACGTGGTCCTAGTGCCCCCCCCCCTTTGCCGGCGGGTTGGCTGCCTTTTAGTTCCCCAGTTGACGCCCCAGCGGAGACACACTCCCACACTCCCCCCACCCCGCCCCAAACCCGTTCCCCCCACCCCTCCCCCCTTCGCACCTGCAGAGGACATGGACGTACGACCCCCAGGCCGATGACCACAACGCCCGAGTGGGCCGGATCCTGGCGGGGGGGCTGGACCTGCAGGTGCGACCAAGGGCCGGGTCTGTCAGACGCCTTGCGGCTGTGGGCGATGGAAACGAACGCTTCCCGCCACCCCCCAGCCTCCTCTGCAGAGCCCAGTTTGCACCGAGTCCCCTACCTCTGCCCTCCGGACCCCACGGTGCCTCTCCTCTGACGGCTTCCCTCTCTCCCTCCCCCTCCTCTCCCCCATTCCCCAGGCCTCCATGCGTACCAAGGCTCTGGCAGAGGTGGCCAACCAGGCTGCATTCGAGGTGGCGGAGAAGGCCAACCAGGTAGGGAGGGTGTCGGGATAGGGCTGTACGGGGTGGAGGCTCGGGAGGGAAAGGCCGACCGCTGCTGCTTGGAGTCCTCTGCAGCCCCCACCGCCAAAAACAACGCCCACGACAGGGCCTCGAGCCACCACCGGACCAACACCCGACCCCTCCCAAACCCATTCCCGTCCCCCCTTTCCCCATCCCCCCAGGCCACCAACTACGTGGCGGCCCACATGAACGACGTGCCCGGCATGAACGCCCACGTGCCCGACAGCAGAAAGCCGGGGGGGGCGGACGGCAAGGTGGGGGCTGGTGGGGGCTGGTGGGGGGTGGCATGGCGGGCGAGAAAGGGAGGGGGAGGAGATTTGAGAGAATGCATCAGAGAGCGCGGCCCGAAGACGCCGCAAGGGCCCTATGTGAAGCTGATTGCGGGGAGGATTCGAAGAATAGGCAGCAGCAGACAGGGGTGGCCGAATGTGCCGATGCGCCGATCTCATCGAGCGGGGTCGATAAGTTTCCCTGCGCTCACCTACATAAGATAGAGATAAGGAAACTCAAGCTTGTGGCATCGCGGCAGCAGAACACACGGGCAGGGGGCGCCGTTGAAACCCTGCGTAAAGCTGGACGCTTCGTCTGATCATCCCCAATACTACCCCTCGGCTCCCGCAGGGCTACATGTGGGTTGACCCCAAGGGGCGGCCGCTGGGGCCCGTGGGCTCGGGGGCGGAGGGCGAGGGCGCCAGCACCTCGGGCGGGGGCACGGGTGTGCTGACCGGCAAGCGGCCTCAGATGACGGAGCGGCAGGCCGAGTGGGCGGGCATGGAGCCGGTGGAGCGGTCCATGCACATGTGGAGGCGGGTCAACCCGGGGTGAGCGGGGCGGGACATGGGGCGGGGGCGGAGGGGGAAGAGGTTGTTTGGGGGTGGGGATGGGTGCTGGAAGCGGGGACCGGGTGGGCCTGTGCGCTAAGATGGGGTGCACGGTGGAACGTGCGGGTGCGAGGGAGGGCGCCCAGGGGTGCCGGTGTCGTCATTGCGCCCCGCCCGAGCGGGTGTGCCCATCCAGCCCAGCAGGTCGCCCGCGCACGTGCCCTCACCCTCGCCCGACCCCCCTCGCCCCTCGCCCCTCCCCCCCTTCCCCCTTTTTCCCTCCAGGTGTGTGCGTGAGACCACCAAGCTGCCCGTGTCCACCTTCAAGGACCACTTCGGCCCCAAGTCCCGCACGGGCGTGGAGGTCCCAGACAAAGAGTTCCACCTTAAAAAGACAGGTGCGCGCGAGGGCCCAGGGTCCCTAGGGGCTTGTGGAGTCTTTGGGGGGGCCGCCGAAGTCGAAGGGTGCAGGCGAGGGATGTAGGTCAGGGCCCGCGGCTGGGTGCACTTGCATAGGCGCACTTGCTCCCATTCCAGCTTGTGGGTGCTGACGATTCCTCCTCCCCTTCCCCCTCTGGTTTGTTGCCCTCACACACAGACTTTTCGGAGTACACGGAGGTCAAGGTCCGGGTCATGAACCAGCTGGGGGGCAAGAACAACTGAGGGGGGAGGCGCGAGGCTGCGCCAGGTGTTAGTGGTGGTGAGCGAGAGATTGGCAGGGGAGCAGGAGGCAAGGAGGGGAAGGGGAGGTGAGCGAGGCATAGAAGGGCAGGCAGTGGCCTGCGCTCGGCAGCACGGGAGTGGTAAACGCGGCAGGTGGGTAGCGCTTAGGGCCGGTGGGCGGGGATTGGTACAGCGGCATGGACAGCAGAGGCGGGGTGCGGGGTGCGGGTTGCGGGGTGCAAATTAGCAGGGTAGCTGAGGCACGACGCGGATAGCCGTGGTAGGGGCGAGGGGTCTGACTGGCCGGTGACAGTACATGTATAGCATACTCTTTCTTTCGCTGATACGTGGAAGTTCCGTTCGAATGGCTGAGTAGAGCTGGAACGGGTGATGTAGAGGGCCAGGGGCCCGAAAGGCATGGATGGCGGGTTTGGCGTGAACATGTGGACGGGGCGGGGCTTGATGAGACTGTCGGGACCCCGGGGGCCATACGTAGGCGGTGGCATAAGCGGACATGACAGACGCAGAGAGGCTGGGACGGCGCAAGCCGCTTTATGTATATCAGGCACTGAGTGGCAGGAATCGGGCGGGGGATACACGTGCTGTGCTGACGCCCCAGACAAAAGGACACAGTTGTAAGCCACAGGAGCTTTACAGGGCTTGCCGTGCCTGAATGAGAGCCTCATCTTTGCCCTCCTGAGCTTTGCATGCCCCCAGACTCAACACGAAGTCTGCATGAGTCACAGCCGTCGCCCATGCAGGCCCCAGCGGCAAGTCCCCCAACTGTTCGCAGTCCTCAGTACCCCTACGCCCACCCAACAGTGTCGTCCCGAACGTCCCCACCCATATCTGCACAAGACCCGTAACTGCCTGCACCTTACGCAGGTGCGGGTGCCACTCGAACATGCTAATGATTCACCGCCTAGCCATGCCGGTCAGAGCAAGCTATTGGGGCCCTCTTCACTCCCCTCTTCCATCGTTGCGCCGCCACATCAGCGGTCCACCCGCCTTTCCCCCGCCCTCCCCCACCCATCGTTGAGGGACTCCCCTCCTCACAGCTCATCGTGCACGGGCCCCTCCCCCGGCTGCAGCTCGCACGCCGGCCCGTCCCCACCCGCCCTCAGCAGCTCCGCCAGCTCCCTCCGCCCCGCAAGATCCAGTCGCAAGACCTGATTCACGTACCAGAACGGGTACGGCGGTACGGCGGGGTGCTCCAGCGCGCACAGGTGCCCGCCAAACACGTACGCCACGCCGCCAACCGCCGCGCCACGTGTGTCGTACAGCGCCGCCGGGAAGTCGGGCAGTCGAGCCCAGGCGATCTGGGTCGCGGCGCAGTCAAGCGTGAAGGCCCACGCGTCGCCCGTGCACTTGAGCCCGGGCGTCGTCAGTGTGCCTCCCGCCACCAGACCCACGCGCGCCCGGCCCCGGCCCCCGCCGGTCTTCCCGCCGTTGGTCCCTCCGCTGGTCAGCGGCAGAGAGGTCTCCAGGGATGCGTGGTAGAGCCGGCCGGGGGGCAGGTCGCCGGTCCCCGAGCCCAGGCCGTCATCCCCGCCGGGCGCCAACTGAGCTGGCGCAACGGCGGGCCTGAGCCGGCGCCAGGCGTTGGTTTTGAGGTCGAAGAACCACGCGTCATCGTGTACGACATTCGTACCGTCGGCCGCCGTACTCCGGCCGCCGTACATGACGAGCCCGACGGCGCCCGCCGCCACCCAGGGCGTCAGGCTGTGCCCGACGCGCCGCCCCGGCCCGCCCTTCTCCACCGACACCTCAGCGGCCAACCTCGTCCACGTGCGCCGATCGGGCGCGTAGGCCCACACGTCACCCTGACCCTCGCCCAGTCCGCCGTACAGTACGAACCGGCCCTGTACGGCAGCCGCTGCCAGCAGGTAGCGCTTGCCGGGGCCCTCGCCCTGGTCCGACGCCACGGGCTGTCGCACCCATTGGCGGTTGGTGAGGTTGAAGGACCACATCTCCGCAAAGTCATGGTTGGGCTGGTAGTCCTGCAGAGGGTTGGGGTGAAGGAGGGGTGGGGCGTGTTGGGTGGAGGTCTGGAGGAGGGGGTGGGGCAGAGCCTAATGGGGCGTGTTGTGTTACGGTGTGTGGTGGCAGGGAGCGCTCATTGCCCGAAGCGGAGGGGCAGTCGATGGGGTGGGGTGGGGTCCAGGGCACACACCCTTGCAGGGCTTCGAGCACTTAATACCGGCCGGCTTACCGCCGCGCCTTCGCTTCCCCGGCTAACACGAGCAGCCGTTCACACCCTCGCAGGCAGGGGCAGGAGCCGCAGCCCTACCGCTGCCGCTGCCTCGGGGGCACGCTTGCCTGGCGGTTCGTACGGCTGAAGCCGCCGTCGTGTCCGCCGTACATGAGTAACGTTTCGTTGACCATGGCGGTCGCGTGCCCGAAGCGGCCGCAGGGGGCCTCGGGAGGCCGGTTGGTCGTGTAGGCCTTATGCGCAAGCGCCTGGGGGTAGTGGTCGGACAGTTTCTCCCAGGTGTAGGGGGAGTGGGTATTCATGGACCAGGTCTGCGGTGTGGGGAGGGAGGGTTGTAGAGTCCTTAACATGCCTGAGGATGCTGCTGCCCGCAGGTATGGCATGCGATTGGCTGGGGCACGGGCCCGCCCGACCCCAAGCCCCGATCACGAAGACATACCCCAGGCACTTCTGGGCACTCGCCGCTCCCACACCCTGGAGCTCGACCTCTTCCCCCTTGCCCCTTCTCCTGGTAGCCTCACATCACTGAGCCACGTAGCGTTGCTTCGCTCCCTGTCGTAGAAGTAGCCGTGGGTGGTGAGTAGCTTCCCGCCGGCGATGGCGCAGGCGTGCCCATACCGAATGGACGGGTGGCTGCTCGACCCGCCTGACGTGCGCGTCTGAGCGTGTATGATCTCCCATCCAGCAGCCGTCGCCGGTTGAGGGCAGATTACTCCCAACGTGACCACTAAGGCCGCTAGCAGCAGCTCCGCGAGACGTGCGGAGAACGGCGACATGCGGACACCTCCGGAACGCAAAGTGCCTCGGGCTCGCCCAGGCTCGTCGCTACATGGCTGCATAGCTTCCCTCGCCCTAGTCTACAATGGCTCTCCCTGAGCTTTGCATATCGCTCAGCAGGATTCGGGCTCGGAAGTCAAGGTCGCGTGCGAGGACTTGCGCTCCTGGTCAGCTACTTATGGAGTCTGGCGAAATAGTATAACGCCAATGTCGCTAGGCAAGCGGGCTCGGGTGCTCGGGAGGCCACCTGCGGGCAGCCTTCCGGACTTCCTGACCGTGGGCCGAGCGCCGTACGCATACCACCCGCCCGCCCTTGGGAGGCTTTGGGGATGCGCATCACAAGGGCAGAGTGGGGAAAGTGTGGGGAAAGGCTCGGCCTGCAGGCGGAGGGGCTGGGACTTCAGGAGAGCATCAGGCGGGACCAGGGGGGGTATCCCCCACGGGTATCCCCGCTTGAAGAGGCCGTGCAGGAGACGACCGTCCAGCTCAATGGGTGAGCAAAGTGAGATGGATGCCGGTAGTGGGGACTCTCCGCGTCATTCGGTGGGGATCGGGGAGGGTTGGGGCGCCACACACATGCAAACGCCTGCCTTTCCCCTTGCCACCTTCCCCGTCGAGGGCAGTAAGGGCCAAGGCACACAGACACAGAGACAAGCCGGATTCAAGCCGCCCTGCGTTACAGGTGCGGAGGTGCCTGACTGCCTGACCCGTCAGGGCTTTGCCCCCAGGCGCACTAGTCAACCTCACGGTGGGCCGCTTATCCTTCATCTCCACACTATGCCTAGCACCTGCCCAACAAGTCTCAATCGTTCCTCGCTACTGAATCGGCTAATGCGCCATAGCATCTGTCTGGCACGCAGCCCTATGCGCCAAGGCACCCCGGCGCTTGGAGGGAGCGCCACGGGTCCGAGGGTCTAGTCCGGCACCAACCTGCGTCTCCCAACACGGGTGACACTGACTAACCGGCATCTAACCATTGCTGCAATACAAAATCTCTAATGCGCAGACCAAGGGATATGGCCCTGCTTTCTAGAAAAGGCTCGAAGCCTCCGACCTCCAACCTCAGGCCCACATGGCGGGTGGGGCCCATACTAATGTGTTTGTGGAGGGGAGAGGGTTCCGCCGTGGAGAAGGGGCTATGGTGCTTAGCCCCGCTTCCCGGACCGCACGGGCTTGGGCGTCCGCACGGGCTTCGAGGGCTTCGAGGGCTTGGGGCTCTTGGCCTTGCCTGCGGGGTTGGAAGAAGAGGTGGAGATGGTCCAGCAACGGTTTAGCACAAATGCTACCCACGATGCCGTGGAGGGTGCTGGCAGTACCCAGTGGTCTGTGTCCGTACTCTGCATATGCCTCTAGATGCCCCCGCCTCATGCGGAGCTTTCTCGGAAGCCGACCGTGTACCCTCGACGTGTAGCAGACTCACCAGCCTTCTTGGGAGGGGGGGGCATGCGCGGCGGGTTCATGGGCGGCGGCGGGGAGCGGACGGGGAGGGCGTCCGCGGCCGACTTCGAGTCCCCGACGTCGGTGTACATAACGTCAACAATCCCTGTAGGGCAGCACTCGTAGTTGTCCTGCTTCTTGTCGTACAGGCTGTACTCGAGCTGCTCATGGTCGTACGCAAACATGGCCCTGAGGGGGAGAGGGAGGGGGGAGGGGCAGCGAGTCAGGTTAGGAAGTGTAAGTCGTGTTTGTAGTGTTAGGTAACGAGGAAACCGGAAGCAAGCAGGAAGTGTTGAAAGAGTTTCAAGTGTAAATAGTGTGTGCACACACGCCAGCAAGGGGTGACCTCAAGGGGCCCGATGGCCAAGGGTCGGCCCAAGTACCTGCGCAGGGCACCGCTACGCCCGGGGTCTCACTGCTCAGCCCACGGCGCGTGCCGCCCCCAAGTCACCCTGCCCAGATCCAGCCCCCCGAGCCCGGCCCCCACCCCGGCCCCTCCTCGCCCCATCCTCCTCACATGGTCCAGCAGGGGGCCCGCAGGTTAAAGCACAGCACTTGGCCATCGATCGTGGCGGGGTTGGTGAGCCACTCCATCAGGGGGGTCACCTGCGCGTGGGGCCAAGAGGCTGTGTTCAGTGTGAGCCAGCGCGGCCCTGCTTGGCTTCATCATGACTGTATATGTACGCCTCGGTCCGTGCTTGCATGCCAAGCAAGGCTGAGCTAGCTCCCCAAGCCCCCCCAACCATATCCTTGCCCATGCTGTGTCAGGGGTGCTGTGCTGTGCTGTGCTGTGCTGTGCTTGCCTTGACGATCTCGAAGCCGTCGTGCTCCTCCCAGTACACCGAGGTCACCGTCTTCTTGGCCGCCAGGACGTCCACCGACCCAAGCGATCCTTGGCAGTCCAGAGCAGGGAAGAACCTGCGTTGCGTACATGGAAAGGGGGAGTCGGGCCGTGTCAGGTTGTGGAAGGTAGGCTGCAGCACGTGGCGGCAGCGGCGGCGAGACGCAGGGCATGGGCCGGGCAGGCGAGGTAGGTGCAGGCAAGAGGTGCCCCACTCACTTGATCTTGTTGATGTGTGTGTTGCAGCAGCGGAAGCCGTTCTGAGGGGTGACGAGAGCGCCAGGCAAGGCGTCAGAAGCCGACAACCAGGGCAGGCATGGCCCCTCCCTCCCCACGCGAGGAAGGCCTGCCACATGCCACCACCTCTACATACATCAACTAGCCATGCGCGTTTGCAACACGTGGCGTGATAGCCTCGGCGCCCGTGTGGCTGTGCCATCGTGAGGTGCGAGCTCCCAGGCCCCATGTCTGCCCTGTGAGGTCGGGGCCAGCTGGTGTGGCGCCCCACCTTGATGCAAGCGTCGGCAGGCTTTGAGTGCAGTTGAATACAAAACTTCGAAGTCTGGGCCTTGGTGTTCTCGTTGTAGGATAGCAGGGTAGCGTAGTAGGGGCTGTTCATGAGGTTCTGCTTGCATCCCTCAAACGGGAACTTGGTACCTGCGGCAGGGGACGTGCCGAGGACGTGTTGATCACTTGCCAGTCAAGGCAGGGGGTTTCAGAAGTCATCAACTCAGCAAAGCAGTTCCTTGTGGGCGTAGGGCGTGGGTCGCAAATTACGCAGAGCTGGTAGTGGGTGGGGTGGCGTCCCAGACTCCGCGGGCTCCCAGAGGGTTCGTGTAGGCAGCCCCGGGTCGCCGCGTGGGGTCCCGAAACCTGGACCCCCACCGTGAGCCCCTGTCCCGCTTTATCTCCTGACGGGGGGCCTCACCTGCCAGCATGCCGGCCTGTGCTGAGGCGGCAAAGGCAAGGACCACCGCCACGACCGCGACCGCCATCCGCTCTCCCCGTAGCATCATCACTACAGTTGTCGCCAGGAAAGTCTCAAAGGAAGGCCCGAGAGATGCGCGCCTTGTATTTTCGACAGCCTCAGAGCCTATGTGTTGCTAGCCTCGCGATGGGGAACGCGAGTGAGCAGAGCGCACACACGATGCTGAATCAGCTGTCAAGTCTAGGACGCCGTGTGGTTCGGCGTCGCCTAAATGAATACTACTAGTTACTCTAAGGGAGTAGTAGAGGGTGACAGTATGTCCTCCCGGTCGGGGGCTCGGCTTAAGACCGAACCGTCGCGGACACTGTAGTGCACGACACCTGGCGTCGGCGCGTTCGCGGCCCACAGCTTCCCCAACTAGCGAGCTTCATAACGCTTTATATATATACTGACTGTCAGCGCGATTATAACGCGTATGATGAGGATCCCCTCCACGTTCAAACCCCTCAGCGCTCAGGCCAGGCATGTCCCCCGAACCCTCGCACCCCGGCTCCCCAAGGCTCGTCAGTGCCGTGCACCCGTGTGCCGCGGAGGATATCTCATCTTATGCGCCTGTGCATCCCGCAGCCCCACTCACCGAGCACGCAGACCGGCGGGCACCCCCTGCGGCCGCGGCACTACGCCCCGTTGTCTATAATAACCCCCTGCGGCCCCCTCCCGACACCCTTGTGGCTACGCTCCGTTGATGTCTTCTACCCCTGCAGCTGGCGCGCTCACATCCGGCGGGGCTGACGCACGAGTTTTGTAGCGCACGCTGGAGAACAGACCTCGAGGCGCTGAGCAGTGGACAGAGGAGGGCGGTGGGCAAGGGACAACATCGGGCAGACGACTTCCCGACGTGCCGACGGCATACCGTACAGTCCTTTGCCAATTGTGAATCACGCGCAGCCGGGGCGACAAATGCATTCCGGGGGTGGGCGGCGGGGGGTGGTCTCGGTGTCCGCAGGGCAGCGGCAGGTCCCCGCAAGGGGGGGGGGGGCTCGGGGGCGGGTGCGAGCAAACCGTGCCCACTACCGACTCGCACCGCCCCGACCTTCGGCTGGCCTTCACAACTTATTGTTCCCACACCTGCGTGCCTGGTTCTTAGGGTACGCCTGACTTTAACAGAGTGTGTCTAGTAAGGAGTACGCAGCGTGGACGCCAAAGCGTACTTCTTGTGCGACCAACCTTGCTGTACCGACAGTCCCGTAGTGTCTTGACACCGCACTAGAGTCCACACAACAGAAACAAACATACTCGATGACATATCCACTAGTCCCTACCTGGATTGAAGGGAACACCTCGGAGCGTGAGGATGCGTAGTTCCGTCCCTTGAGCCCTTTGGGCTTGGGCCACACACCCCACACGGTCGCGATGGGTGTCTGTATAAGCACGCAGCGGCCAGTCGCAGCGCTTGCCGCGCTAGAGCCCGGACCCGAACCTGAACTGCACGAAGCGGACAACCCTGGGCTGCTAGAAGAGAGTTGCGAGAAAGGCCGAAGTAGAGCAATGCATCCCAGACACAGCGCTCCCAGTGGGCTCGGGCCGCATCCCTTGAGCAAAGCGCTCGCCGCTGCAGCCTTACCTGTTTCAGTTGGGCTTCACTCGCTTACGGACGATGGAACTCAGCTGCCACAGCCTGGGGCGTCGCGGCTACGCTCGTCGGACGGCGTGGGACCTCAACGGCCCCTCCCGGCGACCTCCACCGCCGGTGGTGACTCGTCGGAGGGGGCCCCCACACACTGGGTGAGCTCCCTCGCCAGCGGCTATATGGCACGCCCTGCACACGTGTGGGGGGCTGCTGCCACCTCCTGGCGGAGGCCGCAACCATAAGCTAGCCTCACGCGACGGGCAGCCGAAGCCACCCTTCTGCTCGCCACCCCTTTGCCGTCAGGTCATCCGCCCCGGGGAGCCCCTGGAGGCGACTTACAAGCTGGGAGATCTGCTGGGCTCAGGGTCCTACGGCCAGGCGAGTGCACAAGCAGCTCCCTATCCCATGCGTCGGGCTTGGCTGGGGCGGGGGCCCGGACTGGGGCTGGGCGGACGCCCTGGGGCGCCGTGCAAGGGCCAGAGGGGCTCTTGGAGGTCTGCACCAGGGCCCAACGGAGAGGAGTATTGAGGGAAACGGACCGCAAAAGGAGAGAGAAAGGATGAGGTGCGACTTCCCGGCCTCTAGCGAGGACGGCGGCGCCCTCTGGCGGCCCCCACGCTGGCCTTCGCCTGCCCGCATTGACCGTGTTCCCGGCACTCTCACACGCGCGCTCCTCTTGCCTTTCGTTTGCCTTTGGGAAAATAACATTCGCGCCCGTAGGTCCGCGCCGCGACCCACATCGTCACGGGCCAGTCTGTGGCCATCAAGACGATCCGGAAGGACCTCCTCAGCGACGAGGACGAGGTGAAGCTGCGCCGCGAGGTTGAGGTGATGCACCACCTGGCCGGCCACCCGCACATCGCCCAGCTGCTGGGGGTGCACGAGGAGAGGGACTACCTGCACTTGGTCATGGAGCTGTACGAGGTGGGGGGGAGGGGGCAGGAGGGGGGGAGGGCTGGGTGTTTGGGGCGGGGGGGGTTTGGAAGAAGGGAGCGGGAGGGAGCGGGCTCGAGGAAACCCTTGCAGCTGTGGGGTGTCTGGCAAGGGCGCTGCCTTGGCTGCTTCGCTTACCCTTCAACGCACCCGGCTGTGCCCTGCTCCCAACGCGTGCCCCAGGGCGGTGACATGTTCGAGTCCCTGACCAGCGTTGGGCTCTACTCCGAACGCGAGGCGGCCGACGCTATGCGTGCTGTGCTCAAGGCGGTGTCGTACTGCCACGCGATGGGCGTCGTACACCGGGTGAGGCCTGGCCCTAGACGTGTTTTGGCAGCACGGACAGCTCAGAGCGGGCGTAGCTGATGGATGGCAGGCAGCATTGACAGCTCAAAGGGGCAGGGGCTGATTTCTCGGTCTGGACGTGGCTTGCAGAATGGGTTTCTGTGACACTCTGGAGCAGGCAACCAGCTGACCTTCCTCTCCACTCCGCACCCCTCTGCCCCGCAGGACCTCAAGCCCGAGAACTTCATGCTGACTCAGCCCCGGGAGGAGGTCGCGGAAGGCGAGGAGCCGCACGTGGGCTCCCGCCTCAAGCTCATTGACTTCGGCCTCTCGACCTTCTGCACCGGTGAGCCCAGGCCGCAGCCTTCATGTACCACGCGCTAGGGCCCGAGCCCGCGCCCCCCGCCGCTCCTTGCTCCACCGCTGCTCCTCCTAACCGCACCTGTGTCCATGCATCCCCCGATCCTCTCAACCCACCCACCAGACGCGGCTCCGCTCGAAGAGGTGGTGGGCAGCGCCTACTACGTGGCCCCGGAGGTGCTGGACGGCGCCTACGGCCGCGCGGCGGACATTTGGTCGTGCGGCGTCATGCTGCACATCCTGCTGGTTGGTGGGGCGATGGGGGCGGGTTTGGGGGGCTGGGCGTCTCAGGTGTGTGCCTTCGGCAAATCTCCGCACGTCTCTGCGCGTCGCTCGTGCCGGAATCCTGCCCAAAACTGTGCGCTCGTGCCGAAGCCCCTGCCCTGTTCCGCCCGCGCCCCCGTGCCCCACTGCAGACCGGCTACGCGCCCTTCAGCGGCGCCGACGATCTGGAGATCCTCGAATCGGTACGGCATGGCAGCCTGGATCTCAGCCTGCCGCTGTACGACGAGCTCAGCGGCGGCGCAAGGGAGGCGCTGACGGTGATGCTGGAGCGCAACCCCCTGCAGAGGTGGGGGGCTGGAGCCGCACGGTTGGGCCACACATCGTGGCCGAGGGCAGGAGACGGAAGGGGCAGTCGGCGCTGCTGACAGAATGGTCGTCTGGTCCGTTCCTCCTGCTCATGAGTTACGCCGCACGTGTTGTGTTGATTGCAGGGCCACCGCCGACGAGCTGCTGAGCTTCTCCTGGTTCGGCAAGGACGCCTCCGAGTGCACCGCCCCCGCCACGCCGCTTCCGGGTGTGGTTTCGGAGCGGCTGCGCGCCTTCGCCAAGCTGGACTCGTTCGCCAAGGAGGCGCGGAGGGTGGTGGCGGGGCTGCTCAAGCAGGAGGAGGTGGCGGGGCTGGTGGCGGCGTTCCGCGATCTGGACACGGACGGGGACGGCAAGCTGAACGCCGAGGAGCTGCGGGTGCGTGGGAGGGGGCGGCGTGGGTATGGGGTTCATGGGACGATGAGGCAAAGGCGCGGTGGGCGGGAAGGACCACACTCGACTTGCCCGCCAGGGCACTGCACGAAACAGGCTGAAGCTTTGCTGTCGTCGCTTGCCCTTGTCCCTGCGTGCGCCCTCCAGGCCGGCCTGACGCGTCAGGAGCTGCAGTGGCGCGCGCCCGCGGCGCTGGCCGCAGGGCTGCGGGAGCCGGTGGCGGGGCGCGAGCTGACGGAGCTGCTGGGCAGGTGGGATGCGGGGGCCTGAGCTCCTCTGGCAGCGACCTCGTGTGCGTTGCACCTGCACCCGACAATCAAGGCTCATTGTGCCCGCACCTGCTTGCCATGCGCCAGCATTAAGGCTTAAGGCTTACCGCACCCGCACCACGCTCCCGCCTCCTCCCGCCTTCCTTGCACACACAGGTCCGACCTCAACGGCGACGGAGAGCTGGACCTGTCGGAATTCCTGGGCGCCGCCCTGCCCACACACCTCATTCGGGAGCGCGCTGCCCAGGCCCTGGCCGCTTTCGCCTCCATGCCCCGCCGCCGCCACGTCGCCGGCATCGGCTCTCAGTCCGTCGCGCTGCGCCCCGGCATCAGCCGCCGCCACCCCGCCCACGCCGCCTCCCACCTGCACCCCCACAACGCCAACGGGGGGGGGCCGCTGCAGGGCTCCCATGCGCTCGCCGCCGCGTTCGCCCACTTTGACGCCGACGGCTCGGGCTACATCACGGCCGACGAGCTGGTGCGGGCCCTGGCGGCACACCACCCCAACGGCGGCGCGCCGGACGTCAAGGTGGGGCGGCAAGCACGGGCAGTAAGGGGATGGGGATGAGAACGGTAGTTGATGTGCGTCTGGGGCCTGTGCGCCGCCTTGTTGCAACCGGCCCCCCCCCCTCCCCCGCTTGGTGCTCCAGCCCTCTCCTTGCCCCAACCACCCCCTCCGCACGCCGCCCCCTGTAACCTGCAACCTCCCTCCCGACTCTTACCCTCCTCCCTCCCCCTCCTGCCCCCAGGAGCTGCTCATGCGGGTCGATGCCGACTCGGACGGCCGCATCTCGTACAAGGAGTTCCTTCAGATGATGCTGCGCGTGGCGGAGGCGGAGGCAGGGGAAGACGAGGGGCCGCCGCTGGTCCCCGCGGCGCCGGCGGCCCCCGCAGCCCACGCACCCGCTGCCGCCGGCAAGCCGTTGCAGTCCCACGCCGCGCCGGCGCCGGCCCCGGCGTCCTCGCCGCTGTCGGGCGCAATGCACGCCGCGGCCTTGCACCTGGGGCACCAACAACAGCCCCACCTGCAGCAGCACCTACCGCCGCAGCACCTGCCGCCGCAGCACCTGCCGCCGCAGCACCTGCCGCCGCAGCACCTGCCGCCGCAGCACCTGCCGCCGCAGCACCTGCCGCCGCAGCACCTGCCGCCGCAGCACCTGCCGCCGCAGCAGCTGCCGCCGCAGCAGCTGCGTTCCGCGCCGCCCTCGCCGCAGCAGCTGCAGCCCCTGGCGGCGCTCACGCCCGGCCGCAGCCCCTCGCCCGAGCCCGTGGCCACGCAGCAGTACGGCAGGGTGCTGCGACGGTTGCGCTTCTCGGCCGACGCGGAGGCGGCGGCCGCCGCCGCCATCGCCGCCGTCGCCGCGGGAGCGTCTCGACCCATCGCCCAGCCCAGCGGCGGCCCGGGCACGGCGCCAAACACGCCGCCTCCGGCGGCGGCGGTCGCGCCCCTGGGCCGCTCCCCCACCAAGCGCCGCCCCGCCACGCCCCACACCAAGCAGACGCCCAAGCAGCAGGCCAAGCAGAAGCAAGCGCTGGCGGCAGCGCCGCCGCCGCCGCAGCAGCCCGTGCCGCCGCCGTCGCCGCCGCCGCAGAAGCCCACCCCCTCGCCGCGCCCCGAGCCCAAGGGCGGCGAGCGCACCAGCGCGCCGGCGGCGGTGGCGGTGGCGGCGGCGGTGGCTGCAGCCCAGGCCAGCGCCGCCGCCGCGGCGGCGGCGTGGGGCGCCGACGCCGACGGGCCAGACACGGAGCGCCGCAAGAGCTGCCCCGACGTCGGCAGCCGCAGCCGCGCCGCCACCCGCGCCGCCAGCCGCGGGCTGGTGCTGCGCCCGCCCACCACCACGCTCTCCCTGGTCGATTCCTTCAGCGCCATTCGGGAAGAGATCTCCCGCGCCGCGTCGCCTGACGGCAGACCCGACGGCGGCGCGCATGCCAGCGGCGCCGCTGGCGGCGGCGCCGCTGCCGGCGGCGGCGGCGGCTTCGTGATGAAGGGATCGGCGCTGGACCTTCAGGAGTTTGATGAGGAGGGGGTCCTGGCGGCGGCGGCGGCAGTGCGCGTGCCGAGCGCCAGCAGCCGGCTGAGCCGCCTCGGCGCCGCCGCCGGCGTCGGCGCCAGCGTCGACGATGACGGCGACAAGGCCCTGCTGCGCCTGCCGCCGCTGGCGGAGGGCACCGTCGTGCCACATCCGCCGACGGCGGCGGCGGCAGCGGCAGCGGGGCCTCGCGTGGCGCCAAGGTACAAGCGCTCCAACCCCGCGGTCGCCGTCGCCGCCGGCGCCGCCAGCGCCAACGCCCTCGCGCTTGCGGCCGCCGCCGCTGCCGCCAGCGGCGCCGCCGCGCCGCCGGCCAAGAGCACGTTCTCACAGGCCGCGGCGGCGGCGGCGCTGGTCTTCCAGCCGACGCCTCTCGGCGGCGGCAGCAGCGGGGCGTCAGATGATTCCTTGTTCTCCGAGCTGACCATGATGGACGCTGCCAACGCTGCCGCCGCCGCCAACGCCGCCGCCGCCGCCGGGGCCAGCGGCCGCACCAGCTGTGTCGCCCGGCCGCCGCCGCTGACGCCGCCGCTGGTGCCGCTGTCTCCCAGCGGCGTCGCCGGTAGCAGGGCCAGCATCAGCGGCGGTGGCACGCCGCCCCTAGCCACGCACTCCTCTACCCCCGGCGGCATCGAGGGTGGCAGCGGTGGCGGCGCGGCCGCCGCCGCCGGTGCGCCCGGCTGGGGCGGGTCTGCGCCGCGGAGTGGTGAGCGCCACACGGCTCCCAGCAGCAGCGGCAGCCGCCTCGTCCTCTCCCGCGCCCAAGCCGCCGCCAACGCCAACGCCCTGAGCACACCCATCACACCCTCCGGCCCCTTCTGGCCACCCGGCCCCGCCCCCGACTCCCCCGCCGGCGCGCCCCGCACCAGCCACACCGGCGGCGGCGGCGCCCCCGCCAGCCCTGCGTCCGCCTCCGCCAGCGCCGGCCGCCGGGCCCCTTCCCCGGCGCCCAGCCCCGGCCTTCGCTCCAGCGCCGGCGCCGCCCCGGCCAACGGCCGGCAGACGCCCGCGCTGCTGGACACGTGCGGTATTGGGTTAGGCACCGGCACCGGTACTGGCTTGCGGCAAGACCCGGTGTCGCCAGGGTTGCTGCCCCCGGCCTCGCCGCAGTACGGGGGCCCTCGCGCGGGGGGTGCCGCACCGCAGTCCGCGCACGCCGCAGCGCCGCGCGTGAGCGCCGCCGGCGGCGCCGCCACCACCGGGCGCCCCCTGACCCCCACTCTCGCCTCCACCCCTAGCGTCGGCGTGGGGGTGGCCCTTGGCTCGGCGGCCCCGCACTCCCCCGACTGGGCCTTGCCGGCACTGGCTCCTCATCGCAGCCCCGCCGAGGCAGCAGCCGCGGCAGCAGCAGCGCTCCCGGGCAGGTCGCGGCGGCACAGCGCGGGCGGCGCGAGCGCCCCACCGGCGCAGGCCCAGGGGACCCCAGCCCGCGCGCCGCCGTCGCCCCAGCTGTTGGGCCCGGGCCCGGGGCCCGGGCTGGGCCTGGGTGGGCCGGCGCACCGGCAGCCGACGCGGGCGCATGCCTCGGCGGGCGGGGCCGGGGCCGGGCCCGGTGCGGGCCTTAGCCCTCTCGAGTTGGCAATGTTCGGAGCGGCACAGGTATGGGGCGGCGCCAACTGAAAGGACAACGGGGAACACAACTGGGGTGATGTTTCGATTTAGGACGTGCGTGCGTGTTCGGATAACGGTTCAGCCGATTTTGGTGCGGGGGCGTACAGGGCTCGAAGCGTATGGCTTTGGCCGCCTTCGGTTGTGAAGGGTTGTTTAGCTGGGTGTGGGGGGTGGGCGGGGGCGGGGAGGCGAAGTGGGTGCGCCCAGCACATGGGCGAGTTAACCAATTGCGGATGCGCAGGTTTCGCGATCGAACTGTGGGTATTCCTAGATTCTTAGCATAATTTCGCGTGCCGTGAGTCGCGCGTGACGAGCCTCGGAGAAGTGGACCGGCAGGAGGCTTGAGATGGCTGGTATCAGCATAGCCTGATGTACGGGCGTACATACCGTGTATCAAGTCACGAGACGACTAGGATAGCTCGTATCACATCCGAAGCCGACGCAGGTTGCCGCTGGCATGGGCGTTCGGGCCCTCAGACCGCGAGGATACCGCATGCGACTATTATGAGGCTGGGGGGGTTTCTTATCGCAGGGATGTCCCCTGGCACGCGACACGTGAGTGCTTGCATGGGTTGCGGCGCGGTTGTGTGGGTTGGTCCCTGTGATATGGTACGGATAACTGCCGGTGCGCCACGTGTGCGCCTCTGCTGCTGCTTGGCGGTTCTGAGCTAAAGCACCACTGTATGCCCTGGCAGGCTGATGTGTTTTACTTTGCGGAGCACACCAGCTGGCACGCTTGTTGCTAGAGGAGCTGCAAAGGGAGTGTCCAATTGCGGGCTCCTGATATCAAGGCAGGTCTTGTCCCTGACGAGCGATGGCAGGGAGGCAGTGCGGTGTGCGGAGGTATCTTATGACTCTGCGTCTCGGGGAAGGCGAGGGAAGCAACCC
Organism: Edaphochlamys debaryana; assembly: GCA_016858145.1. Lineage (NCBI taxonomy): Eukaryota > Viridiplantae > Chlorophyta > Chlorophyceae > Chlamydomonadales > Edaphochlamys > Edaphochlamys debaryana. The sequence goes on along the minus strand of JAEHOE010000217.1, from coordinate 39,655 downwards.
TTCCGAAAATGGCAGCTGTGCACCTGAGGCATGTAGGCCGCCGGAGTCCTTTGAGGCGGGGCGGCAGTTGTGGCACTGGGGGTCCGGGCCGCAAGGCTGCGGCCCGCTGATTGTAAATCCTGCATGTAGCAGACCAGTGTCCCGACCCCCACCGTCACCAAGCAAAGGTCACTGGGGCTACACACGCATGGCACAAGCCCGTACGTCAAAAGCACAACATCTGCACGCCCCATGGTCTGTCCCACAATCTCTCCGGACACTACACGGCACAGCTGCCGGCCTCTGCATTATCTGATAACCCTCTCTCGCATATTCCTTAAGAACGTTCCCCAGTCGCCGGGACCAGCCCCGTCGACCAGCCCCCCGATTCCCCTTCGGTGTGGCCCCACCGATTGTTGGTAACTTGGCTGCTTGCCTGGACGCCCCCAACCCCATCAGCATGTGTAATCTCTCGCTCTCCCCGGGAGCTGGCCGATTCGCCTGGCTGCAAAATCCTGGGGGGCACGCACCTTCCTTTGACCTCTCTAGGCAACTGGCCCACGTTGGCCAAACACTACCAACCCTCTCGTTCTGCTTATTCAATTCAACCCCGAGCCAAGCCGAGCCGAGCCGAGCGAGGAGATCAAGCCACCCTGCCATAATGCCATCGAATGACAATGAATGAAAGTTCCGGATAGAGCCCGCAGACAGCGATCCGGACAGCTGCACATTGCCTTGCGCCTACACTTGTGACGAGCAAGAGGTAACCTTGGTGTACCGCGTATTCTTTCGCAGTAAAGTATCACCCTGAACGTCATGGGTGGTCGTATCCCCAAACATCCATTCCATATCTCTCCGTTGGTATCTCTCCGCTTCTCACTCGCTATCTCATCCTCTTACCTGCTCCCACCTTTCCGCTCTCCTCCGCCCCCATTCTTTCCCGCCCTCACGCCTCACGCCCCTCCGCGAGCACCACCTCCCGTCGCTCCGTGGCCAGGAGCAGAGCGGCCAGCTCGGTCCCAGCAACATCCTGTGGGGGGGATGGCGGGCGGTGGATGCAGGGCGGGTGGGCGCTGGCTGTTGCGCGCGGTGGGGGCGAGCAAGGGTGTGTGGGTGTGCGGCGGGCGAGTAGGCGGTGTGGTTAGGTAGGGGCGAGCGGGGCACCGTAAATGGCCAGACGCAATGGCGAGGCTATCACTAGCGACTGTGGCAAAGACACACTGACACGCTGCAGCGCGACGCCCGACCTGCCGCCCCACAAACCCCGCCTGGCCCTGGCTCCTGCTGGCCCCGCTCCCCCTCCTCTCCCCTTCTCCCCTCCTCCCCGAACCCTCCCCAGCCCCGCCCTGCCCTTCCTTCCCCCGCGCGCGCCCCCACCTGCATCAGCTCCCGCACCCGCTGCCGCACCCGCTGGCCCCTGGCCCCGCTCCCCCTCCTCTCCCCTCCTCCCCGACCCCTCCCCCGCCCCTCCCCTCCCCACGCACGTCACCAACAGGCCCACCTGCATCAGCTCCCGCACCCGCTGCCGCAGCGCCGCCGCGGTGGGCCGCAGCGCCGGCTCGTGCGCCAGGCACTCGGCCAGCAGCCGCCGCGCGCCCTCGGGCAGGTCCGGGTGCGCCCGCGCCAGCAGCGTGGGGGCGGCCGAGACCAGGTGCACGCGGGGCAGCATGGGGCGGACCTGACTGCGGGTCCGGGGGGGAAGGACCAGTGGCGCGGAGTTGGGGGAGGTGAGGATGAGGAGTGGTAGTGGGGAGCGGGGGGCATCAGGCGGCAGCGCCTGCGGCTTGCGGGGCCCGTCCGAGTACTGTCCTGCCCCCCGGTGGACTCACGCCATGGAGGTGCCGTGCAATAGGAGCCACAGAACCACTCCGAAGCTGCGGTGGAAGGGGTTGGATGGAGGGGTTTGAGGTGATGGAGGTCAGGGTTTGGGTGGGATGGGAGGTGGACGCCGCTGGGTAGACGCCGCTGGACAGGGTGAGGGTGACGTGCGTGGAGGGCCCAGGCGCACCTGTAGATGTCTGCGGCGGGGGAGAGGTGGCCGCTGAGGAGCACCTCTGGCGCTGCGAAGAACGGCGTCCCCTGCATGAGGTTGCTGAGGTGCGTGGCGCCGGAGAGCTGTGCGGGGTGGAGGGGGGGGGGGAGGCGGGGTTACAGTAGGAAGGCAGGCTGTCAGCGCGAGGAAGGACCGTCCATCCGGCAAGGCACAGGCCCACACAGGCAAGCCGTCCTGCCTCACGCAACCCGTACCGGCACTCCCGTACATCCGTACACCCGTACATGCCGTTCTTGTGCACCCACGCACCTGTACCGCCAGGCCCATGTCTCCGATCTTGAACACGGTGCCCAGCATCCCCGCAGCCGCCTCCAGAGCGCCCCGCAGTCGAGACGCGCCGATGACCGCACTGCTGCTCAGCGCCCCGCTGAGCCCCTCCACCTCAGCCCACGAGCTCAGCAGAGACATCCCGGCGCCTCCGGCCGTGCTCCCACCGGGGCCGCAGTCCTCACTCGCGCGGTTGCTGCCGCTGGGGAGACCGCTGGCGCCCGCCCAAGCGATCCCGGACAGGCCGGACGGCAGTCCGCCCTTTCCGGACACGCCGGACTGGAGCGCGCCCTTGGCGCTGCCGCGCCGGGCCGCGGCCGCGGCAGCAACGGCGGCAGCGGCGAGGGCGGAGGCGGTGGGGGGGAGGGCGTTGGGGCCGGTAGCAGTGTTTGAGGCACGGGTGGCGGAGGCGTTCAGGGGGCTGGCGAGTGGGGAGGCGCTGGGCTGGGGCGGGGGCCAGACCAGGTTGGGGCTGGCGACCTTGAGGAGGATGTTGTTGTCTGGCGGGGGGCAGGGATGGGGGCAGAGAAGAAGGGTGAGGTAGCCGCAGGACAGGCAGACAGACAGGAAAAGCAAACAAGCTGCACAGCTCAGGCCGGGCTGAGGGAGCGCACCATTGATGTCGCCGTGCACCACGCCGGCTGCGTGGACGTACTCGAGGCCCCGCGCCACGTCCCACGCTGCCAGCAGCGCCAGGGGCTGAGGGCGGCGGGGCACGAGCGGGGGGTTGATAGTGGCGTTGGTTGGGGCATGGTGCGCTGACCAGATGGAGGCGGTGGTAACAAGCCCCGGTGCGCACACCCCTCGCTTCCACGCCATCCCTCACCAGGTTGCCAACACGGGGGTCGGCGCCGGAGGGCCCTCGGAGCCACGGCCGTGATGACGGCGCCGCCGACCCCACTCCCCCCGGCGGGGACGGCCCCACTCCGGCACCCGTGCCGGGGGCCATGCCGGTGCCGGTGCCGCCGGCTCTTGGCGACGCAGCTGCGCCGGAGTCGGCCCGAGAAAGCAGCCTGGCCCCTCCGGAGGGCGCCGGAGGCACTCCCTCCAGCTCCGCCCCTGCGGGCGCGGGCTGCGGCGCTGTTGCGCCGGCGGGGTCGCGTGGCGCGCCCTCTGCGGCCGGGGCCGGGGCTGGGGCCGGGGCGGGGGTAGGGGCTGGGGCCGGGGCCGGGGCCGGCGGTGGCGGCACGGGCGGTGTCATGAAGGGCGAAGCCGGTGCGCCGTTCGAGGGAGTGACGGGGAGCTGCGTGGAGGTCCATGACGCACCGCCCGGGCCGGGCGTAGCCGCGGCCGTGAGCATGAGGGCGGAGGGAAGGGCGCTGACGGCGGGGCCAGCCGTGAAGAAGCCGGCGCGCAGCGCTGAGGCGAGGTTTCCCCCCTCGCAGTACTGCGGTGGCGCGTGGGCAGGCAGGGAGGGTGGGGGCTAGGTGTGAGGGGTGCCAGAGCAGGGCCCCAGGCACGCCGGGGCGGGGGCCAGGGCAGGGTGCATGGGGAGGCAGATCAAGGGATGTGGGCGCTGTGCGAGAGGTGGTAATGATCGGACGGAGGCAGGCGACGGGACCACAAAAATGAGGCAGGGAGGAAAGGGGAGCGAAACACATGGGCATGCTGTCTGAGTCCCAGAGGTGGAGGAGAAGCAGGGCCCAAGGAGGCCCATGGGGCGAAACCCCGGGCCCGTGCAGGCCCGGCCCAGCCCAGCGGGCCTCGATTGCTTGCCTGCATAATGATCTTGAGGCGGAGCCCGGTGGCAGTTGAAAGGTTCGAGGTGGCGGCGGCCGAGCCTCGGGCGGGGGAGTTGTACAGCGGCGAGCCCTTTCCGGCGCCCGGCGACCTGACGGGCAAGGCACGTATCCTTCTAAGCCAAGGAACTGCTGAACACAGCTCCCCTCCCCACACCCAACGCTCCGCGAGCCATGGAACGGAGCCAGAACCCTCTTCAGAAATCCTTCCCTCCCCTCTCAAGCCATTCCTTCTGCTCCCAAGCTAGCCGCCCCGCCCCCCGCCCTCCCCACCTACCCCTCCCCCAGCTCCGTCTCCGTGCCGCTGGCGTCTAGAGCGAGGGTGGCCAGGTCGAAGTGGTAGGTGGGCACCAGGCAGGGGTGGGTGAGCGCCATGGAGAGGGCCACCTGGGGGCGAGAGCGGGCAGGGTGCGTGGGTGTGTGCGTGTGTGGGTGCGTGGGGGTGGAAGCGTCAGAGGGTGGGGTGGGCGAGAGCCCTGGACAGGGCAACCGGGGGGTGGGTGGGTGGAGCGGGCGGGCAGGAGCCAAGGAAGGCCGGGGTTTGGTTGGGCTCCACAACATTCCGGGCCACACACAGTCCTGTGAGAATCGGTACTGCGGGATTGGAGTTGTAGCTTGCAGGACGGCGCCAGTTTGGGTCATGGTTCGTTGCCGCTGCTTACCTCGTTAGCAACCTTGTCCCTGCCGCGGGGGTTGTTGGCGTCGAAATTGATGACCTTAATGGCGGCAGGGAGGCCGCGGAAGGAGCCTGGGGAGGAGGGGGGGGCCGGAAGCAGGCGAGAGAGGATGAGTGGGGCGGGGCGTCGCGGCGGGGCCGAAAAGCAATTCGGAGGGGGAGGGAGCTCCCCCGTGAGGTGCCCATTGTACCAGGCAGGGTCTGAAATGGGCCATGCACTAACAGGGCCCCGGCGGCGTACGCGTGGACAAATGCAGCCTCAGCCTCAGGCCCTCAGCCCCTTTTGGACCCCGTTTCCCTGTGTTCTCACCCAGGTAGACCACGCCGAAGGCGCCCCGGCCAAGGCACTTGGGCGCACGGGGGCGGCTGTCAGCACCGTCCTTCTCAGGTGGGGGCAGGGACGCCTGCGCAAAGCAAAGGGGCAGCGGGGCGCACCTCAGGTTCGTGACAAAGCAAAGCAATCCTGCGCCCCCCATGTCCTCCTTCAGAGGCACTCCACCCACTTCACCTACCTCCACGTGTGCCACCATCTGGCGGATCCGGCCCATGACGTCATCAACCGCCGAATCCATACCCGGGCCCGTCACGTTGGCCGGGCCCCGGGGGGAGGCCGGCGTGGCCCCAGCGAAGAGGGCGCCAGGGGGCGGGTGGGGCGCGGGGCAGCACAAGGCACCAGCCTGGGGATCGAGCGTGGGGGACAGGCAGGAAGTCTTCATTGGCGGTCAGAACTCTCGTCCTGCCTTACGCAACTCTGTTAGTTGACGGGGCTTGTGCCCAGCCAGGCCTTCGTCGCGGCATACAGCAGCCTTCCCCAGCAGGCACCGGCCATAGCCACCCCCGACTGCCGTGCACGCCCCGGCCCCACCATATCCGTGCTGTGGCTCCCGAGAGTGAGGCTCGAGATCTCTTCCGTACAGCCCGTGGGCTGTAGCACCAGGGCCAGCGTCGGGGCAGCTGCCGGCACGTCCGGCGCCGAAGGCCCCGAGCCCTCCGCGCCGCTGTCCGTTGCATGGTCCGACGACGCACCGTCCGCGGCCGTGGTGGCGAGTGCGTCGGTGGCGGTCTTGGCTTTCTCGAGGTCGGCTTCGTGGGCCGGCGGCGGGGCTTGGGCCTGGCGGCGGCGGTGCCAGAGAACCGCCAGGGCCGCTACGATGGCGAGGGCGGCGGCGCCGCCCACGACGCCGCCGACGATGGCGCCGACGTCGGAGCTGGAGCTGCCGCCGCCGCCGCCGCTGGGCAGGGGCTCGGCCGCGACCGGGGCCAGCATCTGCCATGCCGCCATGAGCACTGCAAAGGATGACACAAAGGTAGAACAGTAGATTCGTCAGAGGATTAAAGTCTCCGCGACATGGCACGACAGAGCGTCGCCGCACAGCACTGCAGCAGGTGCAGCGGTCCCGTCGTCTCATGCCCCCCGGCAGTGGTCATGCGGTGATGCCGTCAGGCCGCTCACCCGCCGCCGCGCTGCAGCCGTCTGCGGCGCTGGGCTGCTCCCCGGGGGCCAGGTACACGCCGTCCAGGGCAACACCGTCTAGCTGCCCCGCCACCACCTCCACGGCCCACGGCCCCGCCGCCGCCTGCACTGCGGAGGACGAGTTGCCGCCGGGAGGAGCTCCGCACGCGGCGGCCTGCACAGCACAGCACAGCACAGCATAGCACGGCTCAGCACGGATGGGACGAGCCACCCTCCCCACGGTTTTGAGGCCTGTGGGGTCCCGCCGAGAGCGACCCACCTGTCCATCCACCACGAAGGCGGCCCGCAGCATGGCCCGCAGCGGCGGGGGCAGCTTGGCGGCGCCGTCGGGACCGCTGCCGCTCGCCGCCGCCGCCAGGGCGCAGGCGGGGCCCGCCAGCTGCCCCAGCGCCGCACGTCCAGCGGCGGAGCAGGCGGCCTGGGGGCAGCTGAAGGCGGCGATCGCTGCCACCAGGTCTGGGATTGGGGCGGCGGGGGAGTAGGGGAGGGAGGAAGAGATGTCATTGTGGATGCAACAGGTAAGGGCTGGAGGAGCAAGGTTGTGCGTAGCTGCGGTTTCGAGGCGCAAGCACAGGCGCCATGCCAGCTCACCATCAGGCGCCTGTACGGCGCATGAGTGAAGCCCGTACGACAGCGTGCTGCCCGTGGATGCGGCCGGCGCGGCCGTGCAGCTGTGGGGCGGGCCGAGGGAATAAGCAGTAAGCAGGTTGCGGCCAAGCCTTCTCCCCGCAGCTCTTCGGCGACAAGCCTTCCACTCCCTGCTGCACACCACACGCGCCCCTGCCTCTCACCCGCCCGCCCACGCCGCCGCCTCGGAGGAGCCCAGCCCCGCCGCGTTGGTGCGCAGCGGCGAGGGCATGGTGGACAGCCGCAGCCCCAGCCGCGCAAAGTCCACCCTCAGCACAGCCGTGGCAGTGCTGCTGCCGCTGCTAGTGGTAGTGGCAATGGCAGTGGTGGTGTTGGCGGGGGGCTGCAGCATGGGCACCGCCGCGCTGGCGTCCAGCCACGTCCCGAGGTCCCCGGTCTGGGGGCCCAGGAGGACCAGGTGCGAATGCAGGGCGGCGCCGGGCTGGGGGGCGGGCGAGAGCATTTGCGTGGGGTTCAGGGGGTATGCGTGGCAGAGGGGCAGGGCAGGGCGGTGTGTCGGGGTACCGGTAAGGGCAGGGTGAGAAAGGGGATGGAGCGAAACCTGCTGGGAACCGGTACAGGCTGGCGGGGGGGAAAGTCTTGAGCCATGCAAAGAGAGAGCCGTGTCCAGGGGCCTACCTGGGGCCAGGCGCTCCGCTGTAGGGTGATGTTGCCCAGGAGGAAGACGACGCGGGTGTCTCCGTCGGGCGGCGGCGTCTGCGTCTCGCCAGAGGTGGGACGGGGAACGAAGGCGTCAGTCACTCCGGCACATGCGGACACGGGAGCTGACGGCCGATGCCCCTGCCCGTGTAACAACAGCAGCTAGCCCTCCTCTCCACACCACCCTTCTCCCACCCCCTCGCGCACCTGCACGAGGCGCAGCAGCTCCGCCGCATCCGCCGCAAAGGCCAGGGCCGTGCCGGGAACCAGCTGCGTGCCGGTGCCGCTGGGCGGGGGCCGCAGCAGGGGCGAGCTGAAGCCAAACTCCGTCTCGATGGTGGGCGTCAGCAGGGGCCTGCAAGGACAAGGGGAGCCCAACCAACCGTCAAGGCGGGGGTCCACCCTTCCAGTTACGTACGAAGCCCAGGTGGGATACTGCCACCGCCCCCATCAGGTTCGACACTCGCAGCCGACGGTCGTGCCGGCCCCCAGAGGGCCGCCCAGCTCACACGGGGGAGATGGTGCTGTTGTAGGTGACCCAGCACTCGGAGCCCACGTCTGCCAGCTTCACCATGGCGTAGCCCTCCAGGTCACGAACCTGCAGCCCCGCATTTGTTCACACATGTGATCAGGAGAGACCAGGAGAGACCAGGAGAGACCAGGAGATGTTCAGTGATGGAGAGACAGGAGATGGAGACCTATCTAGAGCGCTAGCCAGGACGTTCGTTTGGACGTTCGCTCCTGGCTGTAAGACGCTTGGCGTGCGAGGGCGCCCCATTGCACGTGGGGCTTGGACGTTCGTTTGGACGTTCGCTCATCATCACCAGACGCTTGCCAGGGGGGTGGGTGCTTCTGTACTTCTGGTCGGACGTTCGTTTGGACTGCAATCATGACGTTCGTTTTGGACTGCAATTGCAACACCCGCTGGTAGGAAGCACAAGCCGGCAAGCCCACGTCGCCCACCAGCACGCTGCTCCCGGCGCCAAGCCCCGACGTCAAGACCGGCACCCAGCCCCGCGCGCATCTCTCAAGGAGTCCCTCACCTGCACGGGGGGCGCGTGGATCTGCGCCATCCACAGCGCCGACGAGAACTCCGCTGCCACAATGGACGTCAACCGGGCGGACCAGGCGCCAAAGTACATAATCTGTGGGGAAATGTTTGGGGGCGGGGTTGCGTAGTATTGGGGTGGTGGGAGGGCCGAGCCCTGACCAAGCCGGCACGTGCAGGGCCCCAGCATACGCCTGCTGGGTGGAGCGCGAGGTCCAGGGTTGCGGTCAAGCCCCAGCCTGCCCCGGGTGACACCTCGGCCTCGAACCCACCTCTGCGAGCGGGAACACCACGACGCTGCGCAGCATGAGCAGCTGCTGCGGCGCAGTGGGCCTGCAGGCGCAGCACGCACAGCAGGGGCACACAGGGGCGGTGGGGATGCGGGCGGTCAGCGCGCGGCGTGTCAGAAGGGCCACCACACGGCTCAGCGCTCAGCTCCAGGTCATCCATGTGGGTGATTAGGGCATGGCATGCGGTGCGTGCGGTGTCCCTCTTCTCCCCCCCCCCACCGTCTGTCCAGGTTGGTGAAGTACATGGAGGTGAGGATGAGGCCCATGGGCCAGGAGCGCACGGGGCCGCCGGGCAGGTTGGGCAGGGCCAGGTCTGCGGCAGCAGCAGGCGACTGCAGTGTGTTACTGGTACTGGCGTCAAGAGAAACTTGGCTTGACCTGCCATGTCCTGACGCTCATGCCTTGCACGGCTCCCACCTCACTCCAACCGTCATCCCGCGGACGCTAACGGGGTCCAGATGCGGGACGTACCTGACAGGACGAGCATGGGCGACCCAGGGCCGGCACTTCCATTAACCGTCAGGTCAAACACGTTTCTTCGCTTGGCGAAATCAATCTCGGTGCCGGGCCCCGTGCTGCTGGCGCCGACTCCCGCTAGCGTCGTGGATCTGTACAGCCGCACAAGCGGGCTCGAGTCATGGGGCGCGGGGTCCAGTCGCTGCGGTGTGGGCTCCGTGAGGCCAGCAAGCGTGATGTTGGCGGCAATGGTGAGGAGGAGGCGCGAGTGCAGGGGTTGCAGATTGGAAAGAGCGGCCAGGAGGGAGGGGCCGTCGCGGATTGTGGCCGTGCCACAGGGGCCGACGCCGCCAGCGGCGGCGAGGAGGGCTGTCCAGGATTCTGGAGGACAGGTGAGGTTGAGGCGGCGCGCAATACTCGTGGGGCCGATCAGGAGTGGGAAGAACACACTGCCCGCTTGAACCTGCGGGGGAGGGGGGGGTCAAGGGGTGGGCAGCCGGTGGGTGGAGCGGGAGTGTCCCGGGAAAGCCATTGCAGTTTGCTGGGTCTCTCTTGCCCCTCCTGGTAGCCACTATGGCACGGCTTCACACCCTGAAGAGCTCCACTCTGCCCAGCCCAGCCCTTAGCCCCAGCCTGCCTGCCACCCACCGTTAGGCCGGCGACGGGCCAGTAGGCAGAGGTACGGAACGTGCACTCAGCCGCGGCCACCGCCCAGACCGAGTCGCACACCTCAACGGCCACCTCCACGTCTTCCAAGGCCGTAGGCCCCTTGCTGATCTGCAGCTGCAGAGCTGTTAGCAGCCACTTGACGGGATCGCGCGAAACCGTGAAGGAGACACCCGCATCAGCATGAGCGATACAGTTGCCCATGGCGCCGGTCGTCCCAGGCGCGGGGTGCCAGGCGCAGTTCTGAAGTGCCATGGATGCCGGAGGTATGGCGACCATAACTAACGCCAAAGCCCGCACCAGCAGAAACCGGGTGAGATGCGCCGAGCCCATGTTACTGCAGACGGCGTTGCCGCTCACTAGCAGGTCCTGAGTTGCCTACGAACGCTGGCGTATCAAGCTGGCGATCATGTCCGTGCGAAGGTCGCAAGGTCGCTTGGTTCGGCAGCAGGCGACTCGGAAACGCGTTTCTGACGATATTCGATTAATACGCAGTCTGAGGGCTCGCAGTGCGAATGCACTCAAGGGTAGTGATGGTCAGAACTCGAAGCTCTTCCCCCAAGACGGGAATGACAAATCATGTTGTCCGACACCCGCATGCGCTGGTGGTCCGCGCGTCGTCGGCATCAACCAGGGCCTCTGCATACAGCAGCGTACAAACTGGGGGCTTACAGGAGTTGGAAAGAGGCAGGAAAGGTGACTAACAACTAGGTGTTGGCACGCGCGCGCCGCCCCCCTTCCTCCCGCCCGGTGCCGCTACCGTAGCTAGCCCCCGGCTGACTAGGGCTTGCGCTGCATCACCGGTAGTAGGCTGATCGTAACTAGGAAGCTCAAGTTGGAGGGCCGGTTTGGCCCGCCTGGCCCCGGGGTTTGACGAGAACAACGTGGCCAGAAGCCGCATCGTATAGGTGAAGCAGCCGCGCACGAGACGGGCAGGTCGACACCCTGAGCTGCGAGGACCCCCGTGAGGGTGGCAATGAAAATGCTAAAGCGCAGCCTCCAGTGCACTGGCTGCGGTGGGGACACATGGTGCCTGGCCCCGGGGCCCCGCGGCACTACCCCGTTTCTAGAATAACCCCGGGGTACTTGTTTGGCCACATACATCCGCGGAGGGGCAACTGCGCTTCCCCGCAGGACGGGGGAGGTGGGGAAAGGGTGGAGACCGGGGGGAAGCTGCGGAGGACCGCGGGGGAAGCAAGGGGGCTGTTGGGGGCAGAACAGGTAGCTGTCGCGGGCGGGCATCAAACGTGCGGGCGACGAACGCTCGATGAGATCATAGCCCCCGCTGACCCGATAGGCGCAGCAATAAGACATAGCTGTACGTAGTCGGCCACTGGCGTGAAGGCCTGTGGCGTCTGCCGCCTTTGGCGCCCAAAATGGCAGACTTGCACTCAACAAGTGCGCCACGCAGCGACACCACCTCTGTCATGGCAGTGCTATCAAGACCCGAGCTCGTGTCACGTATAGTTAAGACGCTTCCGAGTGGCCACTTCGCCAGTCGAGATGCTCGGCGCTCTCTGCGACAGTCCTGCCGCGAGGTCCGCGACGCTTACGACAAAGGGCTCAGCGGCCTAGACTTGCGCTTCGGATCCTTTGATGCCACGGGCACGCAGGCACTGGCCCTTGTAGCCGGACTGCGCCGGAGGGGCTGCAGGCCGCGCCACATCTACCTTGACCTGGGCTCCCTGCCCGGCAGCCGGCAGCGGGTAGCAGCACAGGTGCTCGCCACCCTGGCTTCACCCGACGACGCCGCCAGCGCTGCCACCTCGCCTGGCCTCCCCACGGATACCTGCGTCATCCAGGCCCGCACGCTCTCCCCCGACCTGACACGGGCGCTCATCACCACCATGCCCAACCTCCGCCAGCTGACCCTCATGCCCGAAACCTTCGGCTCAATGGATCACTCCACCGCGAACGCGCTAGCAACCCTGCTCGGCGCCGGTTCGGGACCCGCGTCCCCGGCGTCGCCTCCGCTGCTGCCACATCTCGACACGCTCATCCTCGTCGGCCTGCCCACCGTTCGCAAGCGCCTGGCCTCGGCCCTGGCTGCAGCCACCCAGCTCACGACGCTCGACATGTGGTTCCGGAACGAGGACGAGGACGAGGTCGAGAAGTCCCTGCGACGCCTGGCCCCCGTGCGCAGCCTTCGCCGGTTAAAGATTCACGCCATCACCAACGCGCCCACGTCCGCCCTCGCCCTCCTCACGAGCATCACCTCTTTGGAGGTTATGCGAGGTGCCGAGAATGTGTTGACGGCTGCGCACGTGGGCAGGGGGCTGACGCGCCTGGCCAACCTGAGCATGCAGGACACGAGCCTGGACGTGCGGGCGCTGGTGGCGCTGTCGGGGCTCACGTTTGCCAGCTTCGAGGCGCTGAGGGGGCCCGGAGCCGAGGCTGGGAGAGATTCGGATGACGAGACGGAGGAGACGGAGGACGAGGAGGAGGAGGAGGAGGAGGACGAGGTGGAGGAGGAGGAGGGGGAGGGGGAGGCGGCGGAGGAGGGGGGAGCGGCGGACGAGGTGGAGGAGGAGGAGGGGGAGGAGGAGGAGGACGAGGAGGAGCAGGCGGGGGAGCAACAGGAGCAGCCTGGCGAGGCGGCGGGCCAAGCAGGGGCGCAGCCGCTGCCGCCAGCCGGCCGCTCGGCGGCGGACCCCGGCTGCTGGGCGCTGCCGCCCCTCCTCGAGACGCTCCAGCTGTACGAGTGCCCGCCGCCCGCGCTGCTTGCGGCGCTGCGGCCCGGGCCAGGCTTCCGTAAGGTCCACATCCCGCTCCCGGAGCTGAAGCTCAGCGTCCGGCGCGCGCCCTACGATTTTGCGTCCGCGCTGCCGCCCCCGGAAGGTGGGTGGCTCTGTCGTCAAGCTGCCGCCCGTATGGCTGCTGCTGGTTTTGTGCTGGGGCTGTGACCGCATCCGTCTTTGTCACGGGGATGTTGGGGCCCGGCTGCTGCTTGGCAAGATCAAGACTGGCGCATGCCAGCCCACAGCCTGACCCGCTCAAGCGACTGCTCCCACCTGCCCAACAATCTCCCCTGCCCACTCCCCTCCGCCATGCCACACTGCAGCGGCGGCCCTCACGGGTGCCGTACGCTTCCTGGGCCGCTGGGACCAGCTGACGTGGCTTCACGTTAGCCTTGGAGATGACTGGCGAGGGCACGCCGTGTTGGGCCCGCACGGACCCTGGCTGACGGCGCTGGCGGAGGCGGCCCCGCGGCTGAGGACGCTGGTGCTGGAGGGCGTGGTCCTGGGGGAGCCAGACGTGGAGCCCTGGGTCGGAGGCATGCAGGCCCTGGCGGTGGGGCGGGTTCGGGCTGGGGAGAGGGTTCATCTGGGAGTGCGCGTGGGGCGTAGGATGCGATGGATCGCGGTGTTTTGCGTGCAGTATTGCCCGGTGTGGGCTGTGCGTGTGGTGGCCATCGCCCCTGTCGCCCCTGAGGATGCTCTCACCCTCACCCCCAACCCGTCTCCTCCTCCCTCGCCAACAACCCCCGCTCCGGCACACCTCGCTCGCTGCCGCCCCCCAGGACCTCCGCCTGATAGACCCCAGCGCCCTGTCGCCCCCCGCCTACCAGCTGCTGCCGCGGCTGCCCTCCCTCGAGCGCCTGGTCCTGGGCGCCCTGGGGCTGTGCAACCTGATCCCGCACAGGACCCCCAGCCCCGCGTTGGAGCAGTGGGCCCACGGCCCGGCGGCGGGCGTGTTGGCGCTCGGAGGGATGCTGGCGGGGACCCCGTGGCGCGGGCGGATCGAGGTGGCGGCGTCCACGTGGGTGCACCTGCCGGTGGATTACGTGAGGCGGCAGTTGGCGTCGGTTGGTCTGGTGGCGGACATTGTCGAGTTCGAGGCGGGTGCGAGGGAGGATGACCACATAGAGAGGGTGCTGGCAGAGGCGAGGGCAGGGGCGGGGACGGGGGCATGATGGCGGGGGCTGAGGTTGCTGGTGGCTGGGTGGTGGGTGCGAGGGCGGTGGGCGGCCAGCGCAGAAGGAAACAGCGAGCGCTGTCCGGGAGGCGCCTGCGGCTGTGTTGGCTGGTGTCGAAGCGGGCGGTCAGGAAAGGGCGGCAGCACGGCGCACATGCTGCCGGGGTTTGCGCAGGGGGGTCGGAGGCGACGGGTTGGAGGGGGGCTGCTGGTGTTCGATGGTTGCACCCCCCGGGTTGTTGGTCCGCGCAAGGCGACCTGATGAGGCTGACATACCACAAGCAGGGTGCAGAACTTTACCTGGGGAAACCTGGAGGTGCATGACCAGCGCGCGGCGCGGATATGGTTTGGGTGGATTGGTGTGTTGCGGTGTTGGGTCAGGGATAACCCGCAGGGGCCACCTCGAGGGCTGTACCGCAGGCTTGGGAGGTTGCCGCAGGGGGTACGGTCGCACGACCGTGACGTGATTTGTGCTTCAGGCCCTGTGTCTGCTTGGCATTCCCTATCTCGGGATGCAGTGCATCTGACCGTCCACGGGCCATGTGCTCACTCGTAGGTGAATGCGCTGGCTACAGCGGATCAGTAGTGCGTGCTTGATGAGGATGGGCAGCAGTTCCCGCTGTGTAGGGGGCCCGACTCTTCTTATGGCTCAGTAGTGGGGCCATAAAGGCGGCTGGAGCGGCATGGCACGAGGGTAACATATGGCAGCGGCCAGCACTGAAAGCTATTGCCGTCCCTCGGTCCCTGGCATCTCTTCCGAGCGGTTCTCGGTCAACTCCAAGTAGCTTACAGTCAGTGGTGTAGCCTCCGAGTGCCTACGCCGCTACGCATGCAGCACGTCCGTCCTAGGTTGGACTCTCGATTGCCCGGCTGCTAGATACTGGCCCCGGTCATATGGGCCCGGGCAGATGAGTGTCCTTGCCCCGTTCGCCATCCCTTTCTAGATCTACACATGGAGCCCCATGCCCCCTCTTCCCTTTCCGCCGGCTTCCGCCATTATTGCTACGCTCGGCGGCAACCGGGCCGCACAAATTGCAAGAATGACCACCATGCCGTTATTGTTTCAACCCAACATGGCCAACAATGCAACCACTCTAGAAGCGCCATGGCCCAAATCCGTAGCCCTCCAGGCACATAGTTATGGTGAGAGCCGATAGTCTGCTTAGTCCCATACTGGCCTGCCCCTTCACACCTGGGGAGCTTCACGGCAGGGTTCACGGCCGCCCTTGCTATACCGGTAGTTGCTAATCCCTGCAGCGCCGCCTGACACCTGCCGCGCGCTCGTTCACACGCACCGACTGTGCTCCCCTCATGCCGAAGCCAAGGACCTCGAGGGTCAAGCCCGTTGGGCCCTGTGCACGTAGAAAGCCTCCCCAAACTCTCGCACCATTGTCCGCTTCACCGCCCATTCGCTGGGGCCCTCCCCGAGCTCCACCCCCGCCGCCGACAGCAGGCCCCGCAGCCGCCCCTCCGCGCCCTCGCACTGCTCCCGGTGCTGCACGCACAGCGACCCGCCGTAGCCCCCCTCGGAGTACAGGCGGGCCAGGGTGCCCAGGGCCTCGCCGATGCGCTCCTCGCTCGCCGACAGCTGGTCGCCCTGCCCCTCCGCAGCCTCGCCGGGGTGCGCAGTCCCGTGGCAGAGGCCGAAGACGCTGAGCGCCAGGCGCTGGAGCTGGGGCATGCGCGCGAGCAGCGGCAGGGCGGCGGGCGGCAGCGTGGTGGGCCACAGCAGGTGCAGCTCCTGCGGGCAGGCAGGCAGGGGGCCGGGAAGGAGGAGACAGCAGGCGTTAGAGACGGGGAATGGCATGGCCTGCTGCATCATCGGGGCTGCAGGCAGCAGGTCCAGCCGGCGTGACGGGGTGTAATCTTCCCAATACGATACCGCTCCTTGCCCTTCACGCCCCTGACCCCGTCTGCCCACCTTGAGCGAGGTGAAGCGGGCGGCAATCGTCTCCACGTCCTCCGCGCTCAGGGCAATGCCCTCCAGCTGCAGATGACTCAGCCGCGGGTTGGCCTCCGCAGCCGCCGCCAGCCAGCGCGAGTGGCTGGGCGGCTGCCCGGGCCCCGCCACGCAGCCGCCCAGGCGGTGAGGCCCAGCGCCGCCGCGCCAGAACTGCACGTGGAGTGACTCGTCCTTGAGCCAGCGGCCCAGGAAGAGCACAGCCTCGATCAGAGATGCTTCTGCGAAGGCGGGGGCAAAGGCGAGGAAGGCACCAGCAGACCAGGGTCGAGGACGGCGCAATGTACGGCACGCGTGCCACCGATGGCAAGCGAGGCTGAAAAGGCGAAGGGTGCGCAACACGGAAGCAAGCCCCCCGCATACAGCACGTCTTCGTCACCACCCGACTTGCCCACACCACCACCAGGCACAGAACCGGCCAGGACGCAGGCAGACCTACCCGACGAAGGCAGCAGGCAGCCCTCTCCGTCCACGTCCTCCTTGCCCACGCTAAGCTGTGGCGGGGAATAGTCGTGGTTCATGACTAGCTCTCGGAAGGCCGGGCCCGGCTGCAGGGCCGCCAGCAGGCAGGACTCGGGCAAGTCATCCACCCTGATCGACTCCAGGCCGGGTGGCAGAGCCCAGCGGCGGGGCGGAGGGGTGCTGCCATCCCCGGGCTCAGAGGAGTTGGGAGTGATGAGGCTGCCCATGGTGACGGAGGTGAGGGTGGGGAGAGCGCACAGTGCGTCGATGCTGACCGGTGCAGCGTTAAGGTTTAGCTTGACCAGGTTGATGAGACCAGCGAATTCTGAGGTGGAGATCTCTTGCTGGTCGCCCATGTTGCGGAATTCTAGCTCGGTGAGGTTGGCGGGGAGGCACGGGAATAGCTCCAGCGGCAGGTCGTCAACCAGATCGTCGGCTTGGTTCACGCAGAGAACGCGCAGCAACGGCAGCTCGCCCAGCTGCTGGAATACGCCCTCCATGTCCGTATCTGCGCCGAGCACGATGCTGAGCTCTCTGAGCTGCTTGCAGGCTGCCACGATCGGCGGCAGCGAGGCGAGCAGGGGCAGGGAGAGGCTCCTGAGGCTGCTCAGGATCGGCGAACCCGCAACCTCGCCGTCACCGCCGTCCTCTCCCCCGCCCATCAGCGCCTGGAGCCCGCCCTCCAGCTCCTCATCCCGACACTCCAGCTGGCTTGTTGCGCTGAGGCCGAAGAGCTCCAGGCTTTCGAGGCCGGGCATGGTGGCCAGCATGGCACGGCCCAGGACGGGGCCGAAGCGGTCGCCCGACAGGCTCAACGTCGTCGTGGGCAGGACACCCGCGCTGCCGGCCAGAGCCACAAGTGACTGGGCTGCAAGCTCGTCCTTGGCTTCCTTGTCCTCGCCAGGTAGCTCGCTCAGGTTCAGCCTGATGCTCTTCGGCCGGCATCCGCGCTCGAATAGGCGGGCACAGAAGGACAGCAGCTCCTCTGCAGTAGTAGGGCCATACTCAAGCCTAAAGTTGTCGAGTCCCTGGTCGTAGGCGTCGCGTATGCCTCTGCAGGCCGCGCGCAGGTTACGTGTCTTCTCGTATCTGCGCTTCAGCACTCCCGTGATGCTTGCGAGCAGCTCGTGGTTGCATAGGACTGCTGAGGTGCTATCGGTGACCTTGGCTGTGACGCCCTGTGCCATGTTAGCGCTGGCTGTCGTCGTCAAACTCGTGCGTGTGTAGGAACTGAAAGTGATGCAGAGGCAGTTCGAGCAGAATCTCATGCGTACAAGGCCTGGCCTGCTCGGGAGCAGCCGAGACGCGCGAAGGCCGACGGAATCCACCGACAGTAACCGCGCTCGCGGAAGCTCGGGCGCGGGCCCAGTCCTCGCAACGTGCCCATTTGGGGCACACGTTAGCAGGTTCGCGCAGCCCTCTACATTTTAGCGTCGTCCCGCCTGCGTGCGGTGCGCTCGGCCCCGCAGGCCCAGGGGAGGCCCAGTACACGCTCCCCCCCAGCGCTTCACGCCACATGCTTCCCGGACAGGCATGGGCCCGAGACTAGCCTGTGGAACACCCTTGCCCTCTCCTGCGGCACTCTGCTACTGGCGCCTGCTCGACCGCTGTGGCTGTGGCGTGCACCCTCTGCCGGATTGATGCCTCCACTCCATCCTGCGCGCCTACGTCAGGCTGGGTCACCGCGCACCCCCGCATCCTGGGCGTGCCGGTCCCGGCATCCTGGGCGTGCCGGTCCCGGCATCCTGGGCGTGCCGGGCGTGCCGGTCCCGGCATCAACCACCCCGACCCTGGCCCGGCTGGCCCGGCTGGTAGGCCCGTCAGATTGGGACACGGTGCCTGAGGACCACCCCTTTTTGGCCGTGACTGAGGAGGGAGATGTGCGTTACATGCCCCACGTTGAGGTGATGGATGGTCTTCACTAGATCTCTTTTGGAGCCCGGGTAGGGGCCCTGCCGTTCAAGCTAGGGGGCGGCATGCTGGCTTGCAGGGGGTAAGCCCGTGAGGTTGGCTGTCAAGCCACGGCGTTCAGCTGCCGTGTACCCCGCTGGGGTCCCTCATTGTTACCACCGAGGACTGGGTCACGGGCTGTGTCCCCATCATCAGGCGGTCGGGGCCCCTACTGCGCTGCCCCTCCAAGCCCGCAGGAGGCCAGCGAAGCCTGTTGCAGGCCGTGGGCACAGGGGCAGTGGCTGCGGCGCCAGGCAGACCGGACGGTGACGGGACGGTGCAGTCGCTGCTGTGGTGCGACTGAGGCCACTGAGCAATCGGAAGGGACGCATTGCCCCGGCCTTCCTGGTTACCCACCCTGCTCCAGGGCACTTCCCCTGCAAGCACCAGACCGGCTGACCCCCAAGGACTGCGGCACACCGGTAGTAAGAATCTCCAGAACGGACGCTTACAGGGACGGCAAAGCATCCAGGCCAGGTACTCCATGTCACATGCACACGCAGTTACGCCCGCCTTCCTGCTAGCCACTCTGTTCCAGGTAGGGCAACCTCCTTCGACTGCGGCACCGCCCAGTAACTGCAGCATACACTGAGAGTCCCTACCCCTCCCCTGTCGCAGAGCTCAGACGCTTGGCAGCGCAAACACGCCCATACGGTATCTCTTCCTCCCTAAGCTGCATCAGCAAGCGCGCATCCTTATCACCCCCGAACGGCTAGCCCAGCACCGGTACCTTAGCTTCTTGGCACTCCATGCGGTCCCGTACCACACACTACTACACTTGGTAGGTGCACAGCGCAGCCTACCCCCCCAGCACCCATCGAGCAATACCAGGGCCAAGCCTTGCGGGCTTACGCAGGGCCAGTACCACTGAAGCCCCGCCATACAGGGATGAAGATGAAGCCCACCCCCACGTGTGCAGGGCGGTAAGGTCCAACTCGCTCGCTATCTACCTTGCGCAACCGCAGGACCCAGTCAAGGGCGAGAGTAGGGAAACCCTGCTCGACACTCAACTCAACTCCACAGGGCAGATCCCCGCCCCACAAGATGGCATGAATGGCTGCTATGCCACATGGTTGACCACACAAACTTGCCTGCCTTGATGCATGCTGTTGTTTCGAACCGCACCCTGGCCTATCTAAGCTGCCTCCCCAAGGAGCCATTGCCGTAGCTAAGGAGCTGCACAACCGCCTCCGCATCCCTCCCCACCTCATCTCACTTGGACCCTTTGTACTTGACCCTGATTCCCGCCCCCTTGCCCCCTTGCCCATGCAACCATACCCCTGACCTCCATGCTATTCCCTGCACAGCGAAAGAGCGGTCGACAGCCGCTCGCCCACATACCTCACCTCTAGGCCCTGTGCACGTAGAAGGCTTCCCCAGAGTCTCCGAGCTCTGTTTTATGCACCGCCCAATCACTAGGGCCCTCCCCGAGCTCCACCCCCGCCGCCGACAGCAGGCCCCGCAGCCGCCCCTCCGCGCCCTCGCACCGCTCCCGGTGCTGCACGCACAGCGACCCGCCGTAGCCCCCCTCGGAGTACAGGCGGGCCAGGGCGCCCAGGGCCTCGCCGAGGCGCTCCTCGCTCGCCGACAGCTGGTCGCCCTGCCCCTCCGCAGCCTCGCCGGGGTGCGCAGTCCCGTGGCAGAGGCCGAAGACGCTGAGCGCCAGGCGCTGGAGCTGGGGCATGCGCGCGAGCAGCGGCAGGGCGGCGGGCGGCAGCGTGGTGGGCCACAGCAGGTGCAGCTCCTGCCGAGGATGGGGGGCCCGGGGAGGTGGTGAATGCGTAAGCAGTTAGCTCATACAGCAGCGTCCTTCCCCCACATGCAGACAGGTGTTGGCGTGCGGCTCAAGTCCGGCCCTAATCCGGATCACATAGCGCTACTTACCCTTCACGCCCCCTGCCCCCGTCTGCCCACCTTGAGCGAGGTGAAGCGGGCGGCAATCGTCTCCACGTCCTCCGCGCTCAGGGCAATGCCCTCAAGCTGCAGGTGGCTCAGCCCGGGGTTGGCCTCCGCAACCGCCGCCAGCCAGCGCGAGTGGCTGGGCGGCTGCCCGGGCCCCGCCACGCAGCCGCCCAGGCAGTGCGGCCGTTTTCGCCAGAACTGCACGCGTAGCGAGTTGAAGCTGTTGCTCCGGTCATATGACTGGTAATTGAACCAGCGGCCCAGAAAGCGCGCAGCCTCAATTAGGGATGCTTCTGCGGAGGCGGGAGAACCACGTACAGCGCAGTGTATGGCCCACATACAGCACAGGGCACAAGGCACAGGATTCCCACATACTGGCAGGCTTAAGGATACCGAAGGAGACATGCAGCAGCAGTTCAGCACACAGCACGACGCACTCAGCCGGCCCGCCCACGCCACTGGTCACAACACGTACCAGCCAAGAGGCAAGCAGACCTACCTGACGAAGGCAGCAGGCGACCCTCTCCGTCCGAGTCCTCCTTGAGCACAACCAGCTCTGGCGGGTAGTGGTCGTTGCGCATGTACAGCTCCCGGAAGGCGGGCCCCGGCTGCAGGGCCGCCAGCAGGCGCAGCTCGGGCAGCTCGCTGACACTGATGGACTCCAAGCTTGGTGGCAGAGCCCAGCGGCGGCTAGGAGCGTTGCTGGCACCCCCCGCGTCATCGTCGCTGTCGCCGCCACACGGCTCACACAGAGTGCCCATTGTGACGGAGGTGAGGGCGCTGAGACCGCAAAGCGCTTCAACGCTGACCGGCGCGGAGTTCAGGTTCAGGACGACGAGGCCGGTGAGGCCGGCGAGTTCGGAGGTGGTTACATCCTGCTGGTCGCCCAAGCCGAAGCCCAGCGTGGTGAGATTGGTGAGGCACGTGAGGAGCTCCAGCGGCAGATCCGCCGCCTGACTAAGGGAGTCGTTGAGATCAATGCTCAGGTACCGCAGGGACGGCAGCTCGCCCAGCTGCTGGAACATGCTCCCCATGGTCTGCATGTCCATCATGTCGTCAATATCCAGGGACAGCGATCGAAGCTGCTTGCAGGCCGGCAGGAACGGTGGCAGAGAGTCGAGCTTGGGCAGGGAGAGGGTCTTGAGGCTGCCTAGCACCGGCAGCGTGCCCTCTCCGTCCTCTCCGAACACCGCCGGCAGCGCCTCGAGGCCTGGCAGCTCCTCGTCCCCAATGTATGCCCGGTACCTCAGCTGGTGCAGGTCGAGGCCCTCGAGGCTGGGCATGGTGGCGGCGATGGCGCGGCCGAGGGCGGGGCTGGGCAACCCCCGGTCGCCCGGTTCGGCACCGTCCCTCGTCACAGCCAACGCCGTCGTGGCCAGGACACCCCTGCTGCCGGCCAGAGCCACAAGTGACTGGGCTGCAAGCTCGTCCTTGACTTCCTTGTCCTCGGCCGGCAGGGTGTCGAGGCGGATGCTAATGCTCTTCGGGCGGCATCCGCGCTCGACCAGGCGGGCGCAGAAGGACAGAAGCTCCTCTGCAGTCTGATAGCTGCTCTCAAGCCCTAAGCGCTCGAGTCCCTGGTCGTAGGCGTCGCGTATGCCTGTGCAGACCGCGCGCAGGTTACGTGTCTTCTCGTATCTGCGCTTCAGCACTCCCGTGATGCTTGCGAGCAGCTCGTGGTTGCATAGGACTGCTGAGGTGCTATCGGTGACCTTGGCTGTGACGCCCTGTGCCATGTTAGCGCTGGCTGTCGTCGTCAAACTCGTGCGTGTGTAGGAACTGAAAGTGATGCATAGGCAGTTCGAGCAGGATCTCATGCGTACAAGGCCTGGCCTGCTCGAGACGCGCGAAGGCCGACGGAATCCACCGACAGTAACCGAGCTCGCGGAAGCCCGGGCGCGGGCCCAGTCCTCGCAACGTGCCCATTTGGGGCACACGTTAGCAGGTTCGCGCAGCCCTCTACATTTTAGCGTCGTCCCGCCTGCGTGCGGTGCGCTCGGCCCCGCAGGCCCAGCGGAGGCCCAGTACACGCTCCCCTCCAGCCCCCGGCGTGCGCGCGCCCGGCGTGGGCCCGGGACTTGCGGAACACCCTTGCCCTCCCCCCGCGGCGCTCTGCCACTCGCACCTGCGCGACAGCCGTGGCTGTGGCGTGCACCCTCTGCGGCTCATAGGCCTCCGTGCCTTCGCCAGCCTGTGTCCCCAAGTGTGCCGATCCCACAACATCGAACAGCCGGCCCGAAGTGCGCCCGGCCTGAGTACACGCTCCCCTCCAGCGCTTCTCGCCAGTTTGCTTCCAGGACGCATGGGCCTGGGACTAGCCTTAGGAACACCCTTGCCCTCTCCCGCGAGCATCTGCCGTGGGAACGTGGGTACCCGCTCAGGACCCGCTGGCGGCGTGTTCACTCTGCAGGAGCCTCCGCTCCGTCCTCCGTGCCTCCGTCAGGCTGAGTCCCCGCCCACGCAGCCGCCCGCCCTAAACCCCTCGGCGCAGTTGGACCCAAGCCCCCCCTCGGCGCAGTTGGACCCAAGCCCCACCCCACGAGCGGCCGGGGCCTCGTATTATGTAACCCCTCCAAGTCCGTACCCTGTCCCTGGTCTGTCTACGCTGCACGGCCCCTGCGAGTACAGTGCTCTGCAGAGGCAGTGGCTACGTCGCCGGGCGCGCCAGACGGTGCAGCCCCTGCCCCCTGGTGGTGCGACTGGTGCCCGGCCGTGCCCCTACTGTGCAACAGTGTTGCTATCTTAGCTAAGTTTACGTTTTTTAGCCAAGTGAACTTAGCTAATTCCTGGAATCTGAGGAGGTATAAATTGGACCGTAGCGTGGTTTGTTCGCAACAGGAAGAGGATGTAAAATATATCATGAATGGCGGTGTCTTCGCATGAGCCCCTTTGCAACACGCACAGGGGCGGCACGTGCTCCTCAGGGGGGCAGACGTGCGTAACAGCTCACGCAGTTGGCTTAGCAGGCGGGGACAGGGCGGCAGTGCGCGCACGCCGTGTGGGCAGGGCCAGACACAGGCAGGCAGGCAGCGGCGGGCGGGGGCAAACACAGGCACACACAGAAGCCAAAGCAAGGTGCAATCCAAAGGCGCACATACACGGCCCTACACGGCTGGAAAGCGGGGAAAGCGCCGTGGCCACCCAACAGTCCCCAACAGCAACCGCAAACAGTAAACGGCTTTCACAATTGTAGACAAGAAAGGTAGTCAATTGCTTACGCAATAGCAGCAACTACAATGAGAAACACGCGTGAGCGGGGGCTCCGACGGGTCCCGCGGGGTTGGGGCCGGTGATCCGGTCCGGGGCGTGCGGAAGCGTCTCTCGCACGCCGGGAACCATAATATGGTCCCAAACGTGCGAAAGCCGCTTAACCCGCAAGACAGCCCGCTAAGCACCCAACAAGCCATCATGAATGCTCCCAGGTCGATACGGGGCTGCAATCAAGCGCAGCGGCGGTCGGCTGGTGTGCGCACTGCGCTGGGATGCGGTTTGACTTCTGCGGGCCTGCCGGGGCGCGAGCCCCTAGCCGACGACGCTGCTATGTGCACACGAGGGCGAAGGATAGTGCGGCTACAAGGGCGTCTGCACCCCCGCGAGCAAGAATCATCGTGCTGCAGCGGTGCTCGACTCCTGGCAGCGCGCAAGGTGCAGCAAGCGCTGGCACCAGCAGCATGTAGAGTGCTAGCCTGGCAGCGACTCTAACGCGACAGCGTCGCTGCTATTGCGGTCAAACTGTCGTCTGGAGGACGCATCCCCCCGGACTTGGACAGCTTGCGCCCAGAACGGAGCAAGAGTGCATTGCCTATATGCGCTCAACACGCCAAACGTTTCTTGCACCAGTCGGCCAGCCCTTCGGTTGAGGCGCAGACCCGCCCATGCCCATGCACTCGAGTGTACCCGAACGCCGCTGCGTACCCACAGGTCCCACACCACATGCCCCCTGACAACTCAAGGCATATTACCGTAGGCTATACTGCACTTCCCAGCTCTTATGACAGAAGCCAACCATGGCAGATAAGGCGAACTCACCTCCGCGACCACGCGCCCGTGGGCGTCCGAGGCTTCATTCTGCGTTTACCATCGACGCTAATGGAAACACAATCCTTGCGGAGATGGGGACCACCGGCGGGGTGCAGACAGCAGCGCCCGTAGGCGGAATACCATCCGGACCTCCCGGAGCGCCTACATTGTCAGAAGCAGTAGCACAGGACATTACTGCGGCTGGAGAGGACACTCCTCCACCCCCTGGCGACGAGGAGTGGCGGAGCCCGGAGCCCGCAGTCAGCCCGGCACCTCGCGCTGTGGAGTGGCGCACCGCGTTCACGTGCTGTGCGCCTTGCGGGTGTCCGTCTTTCATGACCCCTGAGCTGGCGGCGTACGTTAACGCCTGCCAGACCATTTGCGGTGATGACTTGCCCGCTCCCGTGGCCACGACGGCAACGAAGACTGTATACTGCCTCCCCACTGCTAGACCAGTGCGGGAGTTCGTCTTCACCACCTTCAGGACCGTGCAGCTCGCGGATGGCCCGCATGTGCTCTCTTGGTGCACTTGCGAGAGCTCCTGTTCCTCGAAAGCACGGCTTTTTGACCGCGATTCGCTGCCTGGGTGGCCTCGAGCTGCCGTGCTCGAAGAAGCAATGCACGCATGCGTGCACGCCCGGGCGCTCAGGTGTGAACAATTGTTTGTGGCCTCACGGTTGGGTACTGGACTAATGGACTAATCTCACTGATTTTGGCTTCGCAGGTCTGGTGCGGCTGGCGCCGAAGGTCTTTCGAGGAGCTGCACCCGCCCGCGCGGGACTTCCAGGCCGGGCCTCCCCCACCACGGCACGAGCTGTCTTTCCCAGGGGCGGATGACCACATGCGCTGCGTATGGGTTGCTGGAGATCCTCTCTCCACCGACGCAGCTGTTGTCTATCAGCGCAGCGGCATCTTCCGCTGTACGGCATGCTCCGCAGGCAAGGCGTGCCGACACGTACGTCAGCATACCGCCTGCGGGCTCGCAGGCCATGCCGGCGTGCCTATGGATGCTGCCGACGGCTCTCCAGATGATGACAGCATTGCTGAACTCGACAAACTTATCAGCAGCTTCTTGGACGAGGACGGGAAACTGAGAGTCACTGCCAAAAGCAGGGTGCGCTTGGGCCTACGGTTCGTGTCGGGGTGGGTCGGGCAGCCTCACCACCCTGCCGCGTCAAGCGCTTGCTCGGATTCTTACCCCTACCGCGCTTCGTCCACGCTACCTCCCCCAGGCACGCATTCTCGATGGGCTTGTGCATCGTGGTGTCCAGCGTGTTTACCCAGAGCACTCGTCGTTGTCCTGCGAGCTCCTCCCGCAACCAAAACCTGGCCAGGCCTGCGACAAGTGCAAGGCCCCTTGGGAAGGGGCATCGCGCCACCGCTCAAACTGCACCGTCTACGGCATGTCTTGGTTTCGTGAAGTGGAGGTTTCCCACCTGAGGTGCAAGACGCCCAACTGCACAGGACGATTGCACTTCGACGGCGGCGAGATGGGGATACTCAACCTCAACGACACGGACCTGTTCAGCCATGAACTGCTTCAATGGTAAGCATGGAAGCCTCTAGCGACCCCTGGAGCCCACCCAGCCCTGGGCCCGTCGCCTGGGCCCGTCGCCTGGGCCCGTCGCCGGGACCCGAGCCCCCACGCCTCTCAATCTGAGTCCATTCAGTCCTTTGTTGCTGTGGCCCGCAGGTATAGCATCCAGCTCGCAACCACCCGAGTTCCGTTCTACTCACTCTGGGTGGCCGTGGTGAAGTCGTACGTGTCGCGTGGCCTGCTTGCGCCTGGGTCCCCAGAGGAGCTGTACTACGCCAACAAGCGCGCTGTGTAAGCCTGCTTCATTGTCCACTGACAATGTTGGGGCCTGTGCGCAGACTCAACCTTTTCTTTCGTCCCCACCGCTTTCGTCCCCACAGCTTCCAGGCTGCTTGGCTCAATTACATCGCCTTGCAGGACCTCGACTACACGCCGGCCTTCACGTGCAGTTGCCCTGGCGGACAGTGTGATGCCGTGATTGCTGACGGCATCATGGTTGGGATGAAGAAGGAGAAGGTGGGTGCGTTCAAGCATGATCCGTTCATCGGGGGTTGGCCTAATGACAGCGTTTGACACGCAGAGCCACCTGGTGAAGCCGTGGGGGCCCAGCCCCAGCGAGGAAGCTCGGGCGGGCTCGTTGCACAGTGGCCGCTCTTTGCTTGCCGTCCCTGCTCTCCGATCAACACTCAAGAAGTTGTGCGAGTCGGAGTCTGTCAGGATCTCCACGGATGAGTATGAGCGCTTCTGGATGGCACTGGACACGCAGGCTGGGCTCCGCCAGTACCTGGTGGGCAGGGTTGGAGGGCGATGGAGGGAGGGAGCGGCAGCTTAGCTAGGAGAGGAGGGCTCAGACATTGATTATCACTGTCTTACGAAGGCGAAGTCTTGGCCAACGGCTTCCGCCCCTTCCCCACCCTCACGCCCTTGTGCTGCAGTCCGACTTCAAGTCGACCACGGTGGACGGGGTATGCATCGACGCGCCAGCTGGTGTGCGACAGCTCTTGCGCGCCATTGCTTCTGAAAGCCCAGTGTGCGCTTTCATCCCATTCGCCGTCCACACGTGGCTTGAGCGAGCGTTGCAGCCAGAGCAGCCCTTACCTGGGCCAGCAGAGCTCCTTCAGCTGGCGGTGAGGATGTTGCCTGAATCTTTCCATCTCCCAGTGGTAAACCTGCTCCTAATGAGAGGCCCTTTCCCTCCATCCCCACAGAACGAAGCGCCTTTGCTGAGCAGCTTTGTGATGGAGGAGACTGCATGCCGCGGTAGCCGCGGCTCTGGCGGCTCGAGTGGCTTCTTGCACCCAAGAGCCATGGCCCTACTCAGCAAGTTGCTGGAGCTTGCTCGGGCCGCATATGACGCTGCCAACCCTGCCGCCTACGGCAAAGCTACAAAGGACAGGGCTGCGCGTGATGCGCAGGCCCACCAGGACCCTGCGCTGTCCGGTAGGATGAGTGAGGAGCAGGGGCACGGGGCGGCTTTGGCTGTCTACCTGGCACCTCCAATGAAACTGTCCTTCTCCTTGACCCCTCTTCACAGACGCGGGGCCTGACCTGGAGTTGCTGGGCCCAGATGCGGAGTTTCTGCGCACTGGCTTCTTTTACCCCTCCATGCCAAGGGTGCGCAGGCTGGGGCGGTACCTGGCTGACTTTAAGAGCCAATCTACTGGCAGTGCTCGATGCACAAAGTATAAGTACGATGCTAAGAAGTTGACGCCTGGGCTCTTTGTGCTTCACTGTTTGAAGTGTGGCGCGTGCCTGGGGTTTCACATGATGCGTTCGGCTGAGTCGCCCCAGGCGCTTTTTGAAGTTTTGTACACTCGGTTTCCACGTTGCCCAAAGATCATAGTGTACGACAATAACTGCCACGGTCACGCATACTTCCTCAACCGCCAGCCGCGTTGGGCACGTAGCTCGTTATTCCTCATAGATAAGCTGCATTTCGCGGGACACAGCGGTTGCTGCGGGGCATACAACATAGCGGCTTACCCGGAGCTGTCACAACTAAACTCACAACTTGCTGAGCAGCGAAACGCAAGGCTGGCTTTGCTCAAGTCCCATTGCGCATTCATGACTCAGCCCATGTTTTTGATATATGTGCGGTATTTTCTGTTTATGAGGGCTCTGCTTGATTGATTATTGAGTGAGCATCCGGGTTAACACTCACGCGCTGGACCCCCTGCGCCGCTGCGGACCTGGCGGCGGCGACGGCCTGCGCTGGAGTGCGGAGCGCTGGACCCCCCTGCGCCGCTGCGGACCTGGCGGCGGCGGCGGCCTGCGCCGGAGGGCGTTGCGCTGGAGGCCCCTTCACCGCTGCGGAGCTGGCGGCGGCGACGGCATGCGCTGGAGTGCGGAGCGCTGGACCCCCTGTGCCGCTGCGGACCTGGCGGCGGCGGCGGCCTGCGCTGGAGTGCGGAGCGCTGGACCCCCTGTGCCGCTGAGGGCGTTGCGCTGGAGGCCCCTTCACCGCTGCGGAGCTGGCGGTATCCGCCGGTCCACAGGGTTGGTTCAACCCTTCCTGCCGTCGGTGTTTCTCAACACCATCACCCCAGGCTTCGCTGACGCTTGCGGTATTGAGCCTTGCCCACACTCGCAGCAACGATGAAGCGGCTTCACCAGGATTGTGCTCCAGTGCAGGGCAGCGGAATGCGTTGGAGGCCACTTCTTCGTGCCCTGCCGCCGGGTGAGCTGTACAACGCACATGTGCCGATGTGGCGGCTGTAGGATGGACTAGAATAATGGGGTTTGGACTGCCTGTGCCGGTTGACCTGGAGCAAGGGGCGGTCAGCGCGTCCACCCGTATGGTGGAGGCAGGATAAGCTGCGGTAGAGCCCTGTGCCGGTGTGGCCACTGCAGGATGGACTGGGGGGTGGATCAGCATAGCTCTCGGCTCGGCTCCCGTTGTGGCGGCGGCAGGCTGGGCTGCGGTTGTGGGGCGGCGGACTTTGAGGCGGCTCTGCCACACGCCTCCAGCCTATCCTGCCGCCTTCAATCCGGTTTGACGACCGCAGGATAGGCTGGAGGCATGTGGCGGCAGAATACGGCTTGGGGGTGCACTGTCGACAGGCCCCTTTCGCAGGCACCGCAATGCCCCGTTTCGCCCGGCCTGCGTCCGGCAGCCACGGACCCGGCGATGGGCACAGCCACTGGAAGGAGCGGTGTGGGTCCCGGCAGCGATGTCACTGGCGGAGGCGTTGGCGAGGAGAGGTGACGCACTGCTGGAGCCCCCTGTGCCGCTGCGGACCTTCATGACTCAGCCCATGTTTTTGATATATGTGCGGTATTTTTTGTTTATGAGGGCTCTGCTTGATTGATTGTTGAGTGAGCATCCGGGTTAACACTCACGCGCTGGACCCCCTGTGCCGCTGGGGACCTGCCGTCGGCGGCGGCATGCGCCGGAGCGCGGAGCGCTGGACCCCCCTGCGCCGCTGGGGACCTGCCGTCGGCGGCGGCATGCGCTGGAGGGCGTTGCGCTGGAGGCCCCTTCACCGCTGCGGACCTGCCGTCGGCGGCGGCATGCGCCGGAGTGCGGAGCACTGGACCCCCCTGCGCCGCTGCGGACCTGGCGGCGGCGACGGCATGCGCTGGAGTGCGGAGCGCTGGACCCCCTGCGCCGCTGCGGACCTGGCGGCGGCGACGGCCTGCGCTGGAGTGCGGAGCGCTGGAC
This sequence comes from Edaphochlamys debaryana, assembly GCA_016858145.1. NCBI lineage: Eukaryota > Viridiplantae > Chlorophyta > Chlorophyceae > Chlamydomonadales > Edaphochlamys > Edaphochlamys debaryana. Next base: position 10,313 of record JAEHOE010000217.1, on the reverse strand, counting down.
CCCCTGTGCCGCTGAGGGCGTTGCGCTGGAGGCCCCTTCACCGCTGCGGAGTTGGCGGTATCCGCCGGTCCACAGGGTTGGTTCAACCCTTCCTGCCGTCGGTGTTTCTCAACACCATCACCCCAGGCTTCGCTGACGCTTGCGGTATTGAGCCTTGCCCACACTCGCAGCAACGATGAAGCGGCTTCACCAGGATTGTGCTCCAGTGCAGGGCAGCGGAATGCGTTGGAGGCCACTTCTTCGTGCCCTGCCGCCGGGTGAGCTGTACAACGCACATGTGCCGATGTGGTGGCTGTAGGATGGACTAGAATAATGGGGTTTGGACTGCCTGTGCTGGTCTGGCGGCGACCGCATGCCTTCGAACAGAAGACCCATGCACCCCACCCCATGTTGCTGTCCCGTCGTCGGCAGCAGGTTGACCTGGAGCAAGGGGCGGTCAGCGCGTCCACCCGTATGGTGGAGGCAGGATAAGCTGCGGTAGAGCCCTGTGCCGGTGTGGCCACTGCAGGATGGACTGGGGGGTGGATCAGCATAGCTCTCGGCTCGGCTCCCGTTGTGGCGGCGGCAGGCTGGGCTGCGGTTGTGGGGCGGCGGACTTTGAGGCGGCTTTGCCACACGCCTCCAGCCTATCCTGCCGCCTTCAATCCGGTTTGACGACCGCAGGATAGGCTGGAGGCATGTGGCGGCAGAATACGGCTAGGGAGTGCACTGTCGACAGGCCCCTTTCGCAGGCACCGCAATGCCCCGTTTCGCCCGGCCTGCGTCCGGCAGCCATGGACCCGGCGATGGGCACAGCCACTGGAAGGAGCGGTGTGGGTCCCGGCAGCGATGTCACTGGCGGAGGCGTTGGCGAGGAGAGGTGACGCACTGCTGGAGCCCCCTGTGCCGCTGCGGACCTTCATGACTCAGCCCATGTTTTTGATATATGTGCGGTATTTTTTGTTTATGAGGGCTCTGCTTGATTGATTGTTGAGTGAGCATCCGGGTTAACACTCACGCGCTGGACCCCCTGTGCCGCTGGGGACCTGCCGTCGGCGGCGGCATGCGCCGGAGCGCGGAGCGCTGGACCCCCCTGCGCCGCTGGGGACCTGCCGTCGGCGGCGGCATGCGCTGGAGGGCGTTGCGCTGGAGGCCCCTTCACCGCTGCGGACCTGCCGTCGGCGGCGGCATGCGCCGGAGTGCGGAGCACTGGACCCCCCTGCGCCGCTGCGGACCTGGCGGCGGCGACGGCATGCGCTGGAGTGCGGAGCACTGGACCTCCCTGCGCCGCTGCGGACCTGCCGTCGGCGGCGGCATGCGCCGGAGTGCGGAGCACTGGACCCCCCTGCGCCGCTGCGGACCTGGCGGCGGCGACGGCATGCGCTGGAGTGCGGAGCGCTGGACCCCCCTGCGCCGCTGCGGACCTGGCGGCGGCGACGGCATGCGCTGGAGTGCGGAGCACCGGACCCCCCTGTGCCGCTGCGGACCTGGCGGCGGCGGCATGCGCCGGAGTGCGGAGCACTGGACCCCCCTGCGCCGCTGCGGACCTGGCGGCGGCGACGGCATGCGCTGGAGTGCGGAGCGCTGGACCCCCCTGCGCCGCTGCGGACCTGGCGGCGGCGACGGCATGCGCTGGAGTGCGGAGCACTGGACCCCCTGTGCCGCTGCGGACCTGGCGGCGGCGACAGCCTGCGCTGGAGTGCGGAGCACTGGACCTCCCTGCGCCGCTGCGGACCTGCCGTCGGCGGCGGCATGCGCCGGAGTGCGGAGCACTGGACCCCCCTGCGCCGCTGCGGACCTGGCGGCGGCGACGGCATGCGCTGGAGTGCGGAGCGCTGGACCCCCCTGCGCCGCTGCGGACCTGGCGGCGGCGACGGCATGCGCTGGAGTGCGGAGCACTGGACCCCCTGTGCCGCTGCGGACCTGGCGGCGGCGGCATGCGCCGGAGTGCGGAGCACTGGACCCCCCTGCGCCGCTGCGGACCTGGCGGCGGCGACGGCATGCGCTGGAGTGCGGAGCGCTGGACCCCCCTGCGCCGCTGCGGACCTGGCGGCGGCGACGGCATGCGCTGGAGTGCGGAGCACTGGACCCCCTGTGCCGCTGCGGACCTGGCGGCGGCGGCGGCATGCGCTGGAGTGCGGAGCGCTGGACCCCCTGTGCTGCTGCGGACCTGGCGGCGGCGACGGCATGCGCTGGAGTGCGGAGCACTGGACCTCCCTGCGCCGCTGCGGACCTGGCGGCGGCGACGGCATGCGTTGGAGTGCGGAGCGCTGGACCCCCTGTGCCGCTGCGGACCTGGCGTAGGCGACGGCATGCGCTGGAGTGCGGAGCACTGGACCTCCCTTCGCCGCTGCGGAGCTGGCGTAGGCGACGGCATGCGCTGGAGTGCGGAGCGCTGGACCCCCTGTGCCGCTGCGGACCTGGCGGCGGCGACAGCCTGCGCAGGAGTGCGGAGCACTGGACCTCCCTGCGCCGCTGCGGACCTGGCGGCGGCGACGGCATGCGCTGGAGTGCGGAGCACTGGACCTCCCTGCGCCGCTGCGGACCTGGCGGCGGCGACGGCATGCGCTGGAGTGCGGAGCGCTGGACCCCCTGTGCCGCTGGGGACCTGCCGTCGGCGGCGGCATGCGCCGGAGTGCGGAGCACTGGACCCCCCTGTGCCGCTGCGGACCTGGCGGCGGCGGCGGCATGCGCCGGAGGGCGTTGCGCTGGAGGCCCCTTCACCGCTGCGGAGCTGGCGGTATCCGCCGGTCCACAGGAGCGGGGGTAGCGCCGCGGGGACCGGGGTGGGGGCGGTGGTGGGATGAGATGGGGTTGGTCATAGGAGGGGCGAGAGCTGGTTGGGCGTTTGGGTGCATGGGGCGGGGCAGGGCACGCGGGTTGTCCTGGGCATGGAGTGGGGCCCGGACTGTCAGGTGGCCGGAACGAGCAAGGTCACCTGCAGCATGGCGGGAATAAAGGGGGCGAGCAGCCCTGCTCTTGCAAGCAGTGAAGTGCAACCCCGTGCTGGCCTGGGGCTGGGGCGCAGATGGGCAGCTGCCAGAACCCAGACTGGCACCGAGCGCGGAGGCTAGCGCCGAGCGCTCACGGGCGGGAGGGGAAGGGAGGGTAGGCAGTGTGCCGTTGACCGCAGTTGAGGGGAGCCAGCTATGCTGTTGAGGAGGTTCCGGACTCACCCCGGGCAGGTACCGTGTCAGCCCAGCCCGCTGCCCAGGCGTAGCCGGTCTCACCTCATAACGATACCATCACGATACCGCTAGTGCTAGTGCTAGTGCTAGTGCTACGCGGGTGGGAACAGGCCAAGAGGACCGGACGTGCTGGCACCCAGCCATGTTGGAGGTGTGGTCCAGCCTCCAGCCCTTGCTTTAGGCTGTCCCCACTCGTCCTGAGTCCTGCCCTCGCACCACCAGCTCGAGTAGGGCAGGGGCTTAGGGACTAGCACGCCAGATCCGACACACTAGTCGATTGGCACGTTTGGGAGTCCGACCTGCCACGCAGCTCCGCCAGCGGGCTGGTCCGAAACCCTAACAGCCTGGCGGCACCGAGCCCCCTGCCAGCTGTCCGATTATGCATCCATCCCCATCTCTTGTCCCCCTTCACCCGCCCACCCAACGCCACCGCGTGGAAGAGCGACTCGTCAGCTGGTCAGCAGCGCTATGGCTGACTGGTTGCTGTGCAGAAGCCTGGGGCGGGAGGGAACCTAGGAGATGGCTGATGAGCGTTATCTGGGCAGCACTCTGGCCAACGGAAGATTGGTCAAGTACAGCTCCTGTGGGCTGACATTGAGAACAACGTGGCAGAGAGTCTCATTGTTCCAGCTGACCCAAATGCGTAACACGAAAGGGCATGTCCCGCTGGCAGGTTGAGCTGTCAGAGGTGCGCACAGAATGAAGTGCTAGCCGGCATAAAGGGAGAGCTAGGATCGGAGCGAGGGACTTGAGGTTTCAACAGCATGAAATACCTGCCACCATTGCAAGCCCCCTGCCAAAGTATAGGTTACCCCCTGCCTCGGCGATGCACACCGCTGGCACCCTGCCTACTTCTCTCGCGTTGCGGACCTGGTGGCGACACGCTCAGCTGCATCCCCTTTCGTCGTCATCCGAAGTACGCTGCACGGCCCCTGCGAGCACTGCACCCGCTGCCAAAGTCCCCTCGTCCCCGCTTCTCCTTCCGTTCAAGTTTTCGTCGTCGTGATAGGCTATCCATGAGCCCGGCTATCCGCCTCTGCCTTATTGCTATCCGCCTGACAAGCCTTGGCCTTTCATCGACAAGCCTGCTGCCTCCAACCGCCCGACAAGCCGCTGCCTCCAACCGCCCAACAAGCCGCTGCCTCCAACCGCCCGACAAGCGGCTGCCTCCAACCGCCCGACAAGCCGCTGCCGCCAACCGCCCGACAAGCCTCCGCGCTGGCCATGTCACAGAACCCTCCCTTGCGGCTGCAGTGGCGTCCTGGGTGTTCTCACGGTAGCCTCTGCGAGAGCGGTTTCTACAGCCTCGCGGTCACCCGCTGACACGTGCGGCAGCAGCCACTTGAGCGCCAGCGCACGCAGCTTCCACCGTAGGGCGGCCGCCTCGCCCGAGGTGTACCACTTGATGTTGCTCAGGTCGTGCTGCACCGCGCCGCCATCGGCTAGCTCCACCAAGGACGGCGCTGGTCATGGGCAACGGCACAAGCGTCAGTGGCAAGCCACACTAAACGCCCTGATAACAAGGGGATTCACCACGGCTCATGCACTCACTCTTGCGCTCTGTGCCCCTGAGCTCCACCCGCTCGGGACGTCGTGCCAGGAAGTGCTCCAGGGTGGACAGCATGAAGACGGCGCAGTGCTTGGTCATGCCCTGGTGGGGCGCGCGCACGTCACTCCGGGCTGGGAAACTGCCAGCCGTGACCCGCACTGTGCCGTGGCCAGCGCTGCGCAGCTGACAGGACAGGTAGTGGCGAATCTTGCCGTACTCGGGTGCGTGGAAGTTGCCACCATCGTCTGCATGTGAAGAAGTCCTGTCAAGGAGAGGAGTAGCAGTGCCACAACAGCAGTGCGGCAGTGCCCACCCCATGAGGAGTCGAAGTGCAGAATCATCGGTGTGCCGGGCGCTTTGGGGTCCACGAGCCGGGGCAGGTGGCAGATGACGAGAAGGGACCAGTGGAACCCGGTGTGCATGGGCAGAAACACGAAGTCCTTCTTGGAGAGGTCCACCACCTACAAAAAGACAACTGCTTGAGTGCAGTCTACATTCTAACTTCAGCTAGCCCCTAACACCAGGCCGCACCCACCTCGTGGCGCCCCGAGAGAGATTCCCACAACTCCTTCGGTCGAAGCCGCGTCCAGGCCTCCTCCGCAGCGCCCTTCTCGACAATCTTGCTGTACATGTGGGTGCCGAGCAGGCAGCAGCGCGTGCGTGTCTCCGGTGGCATGTGGTCCCAGAGCCACCTGAGGGCCACACCAGGGCGGGGTTACTCGGGTGGTTAAGGATATATAACGGCGAAGGGTGCAGGTTGCAGGGCACCCAGGTGAGGAGATGCTTGGAAACGGGCTCACAAGATGTAGAGGTTGATGGACGTGTCCGACAAGTCGCAGTCGGCATCTCCCTGCAGCCGCTGGAGCTCCGAACCCCAGAGGTCCCAGTTGCGGTTGCGAGGGTTGAACGGGACGGACTTGACGGCTGCGAGTCTCTGAGCCAGGGGGTCCGTCAGTCCACAGGAGGGCGGCTGGCGCGATGGACCGACCGTTAGTTCATGGGTGATCACCCACTCATCGTCGCCGTCGCCCACACCGCCACTGCCCGGCGGCGGCTGGTCGCTGGGCGCGGCTGAGGGGCGTGGGTCCGGCTGGAGGCCGGCGGTGCCCCTGTGGCCACCGTCGCCGTCGCCCAGACCGCCACCGCCCGATTGGCCTCCTCCTCCGCCGCCGCCGGCGCCAAGGCCCCCGCTGCTCGTGCCAGCCGTGGCGCTGCCGTGCCCCCCGCCCGGTCCCGTGGCGGTGTGCGGGCCCGGCGGCGGAGGGGGCGCGCTGGGGACTTGAGGCGCCTGCGGAAGGGGCAGGGGGAGGGAGCCGTGACACAGGAAGCCGCGCAGAACGCAAGCAAGGCAGGCATGCTGAGGGGGAGCACAGCTGTCGGTGGAGATGAAGCCAGCCCCGCTAGACTCCAAGCGGCCCCTTGAACGCACCTGCACGGAGGCGGACGCAGGCGGCGGCTGGTCGCTGGGCGCGGCTGAGGGGCGTGGGTCCGGCTGGAGGCCGGCGGTGCCCCTGTGGCCACCGTCGCCGTCGCCCAGACTGCCACCGCCCGATTGGCCTCCTCCGCCGCCGCCGCCGGCGCCAAGGCCCCCGCTGCTCGTGCCAGCCGTGGCGCTGCCGTGCCCCCCGCCCGGTCCCGTGGCGGTGTGCGGGCCCGGCGGCGGAGGGGGCGCGCTGGGGACTTGAGGCGCCTGCGGAAGGGGCAGGGGGAGGGAGCCGTGACACAGGTAGCCGCGCAGAACGCAAGCAAGGCAGGCATGCTGAGGGGGAGCACAGCTGTCGGTGGAGATGAAGCCAGCCCCGCTAGACTCCAAGCGGCCCCTTGAACGCACCTGCACGGAGGCGGACGCAGGCGGCGGCTGGGCGCTGGGCGCGGCTGAGGGGCATGGGTCCGGCTGGAGGCCGGCGGTGCCCCTGTGGCCACCGTCGCCGTCGCCCAGACCGCCACCGCCCGATTGGCCTCCTCCGCCGCCGCCGCCGGCGCCAAGGCCCCCGCTGCTCGTGCCAGCCGTGGCGCTGCCGTGCCCCCCGCCCGGTCCCGTGGCGGTGTGCGGGCCCGGCGGCGGAGGGGGCGCGCTGGGGACTCGAGGCGCCTGCGGAAGGGGCAGGGGGAGGGAGCCGTGACACAGGTAGCCGCGCAGAACGCAAGCAAGGCAGGCATGCTGAGGGGGGAGCACAGCTGTCGGTGGAGATGAAGCCAGCCCCGCTAGACTCCAAGCGGCCCCTTGAACGCACCTGCACGGAGGCGGACGCAGGCGGCGGCTGGTCGCTGGGCGCGGCTGAGGGGCGTGGGTCCGGCTGGAGGCCGGCGGTGCCCCTGTGGCCACCGTCGCCGTCGCCCAGACCGCCACCGCCCGATTGGCCTCCTCCTCCGCCGCCGCCGCCGGCGCCAAGGCCCCCGCTGCTCGTGCCAGCCGTGGCGCTGCCGTGCCCCCCCGCCCGGTCCCGTGGCGGTGTGCGGGCCCGGCGGCGGAGGGGGCGCGCTGGGGACTTGAGGCGCCTGCGGAAGGGGCAGGGGGGAGGGAGCCGTGACACAGGAAGCCGCGCAGAACGCAAGCAAGGCAGGCATGCTGAGGGGGGAGCACAGCTTGTCGGTGGAGATGAAGCCAGCCCCGCTAGAACCGCGAGCGGCCCCTTGAACGCACCTGCACGGAGGCGGACGCAGGCGGCGGCTGGTCGCTGGGCGCGGCTGAGGGGCGTGGGCCCGGCTGGAGGCCGGCGGCGACCTCCCCGCTACCAGAGGCAGAGTCGCATGCTGCTTGAAGCGGCAATCCGAGGAAACGCTTGGAGTCGTCGTCAAGGGGCGACACTGCCGACGACACAACATACATCTCGTTAGATAGGAAAACTTTCAACGCGGCTGTGCTCACTTACGAGGTGTGGCATCGAACGGATTGTACTCCTGCGCGGGGCGTTCCTCCTTCGGCACATCCGCACGTGCTGCTGCCTCCGCTGCTTCTTCAGCCACCCTTTCACAGTGGTCTCCATACGTCTGCAATGTGTGTTTGCACGTTTTAACTCATTGAAAAGTCTCGCTGCTCTGGTACTGGACTCACCCCACGCCATTCGCCTCTGAGCGTTTCTCGCAGCGGTGGGCTCTTCTTCTGCCGCCTCCCCTTCTTCTTCTCCCCGGCCTGAAGGGCCGCGTCCGCAGCTTCGATGGTCCTTGCGAGCCTAGCGTTGAAGAGCCATGTCTCTTCACCCGTCATGCCTACACAAAGGAAGAATCAAGGCAACCGCATAGGCTAACCCTGCGTCCGACCCTAACACTCTAGGCGATGGCGCATGCAAAGGAGACCAACTAACCTGGAAGCCGCCCTGCCCTCCTAGACCGCCGCTGTCGAGCCCCGCGGTGCTCGTGCCAGCCCCAGCGCCGCTGAATCCCTCGCCCGGTTCCGTGGCGGCGGGCGGCGGGCCCGGCGGCGGAGGGGGCGCGCTGGGGTCTTGAGGCGCCTGCGGAAGGGGCAGGGGGAGGGAGCCGTGACACAGGTAGCCGCGCAGAACGCAAGCAAGGCAGGCATGCTGAGGGGGAGCACAGCTGTCGGTGGAGATGAAGCCAGCCCCGCTAGACCGCGAGCGGCCCCTTGAACGCACCTGCACGGAGGCGGACGCAGGCAGCGGCTGGGCGCTGGGCGCGGCTGAGGGGCGTGGGCCCGGCTGGAGGCCGGCGGTGCTCCTGTAGGCAGGCGCTGGCTGGGCCGTCTCACCCTGTAAGGGTGCAGTAACAACTTGTAAGCTGAGGCGTGTCCTGGCAAGGAGAGTCGGGTGAATTTGAGAGGAAAGGGCGGTGTCACATCACCTGTTCTGCCCTTCGCTTCATTGCACGCGTGGTTGGCCCGCCTGCAGACCTCCCGCAAGAGTCAGCGGGTTCTGCCGTTGTTGGGCGAGTGTCCAAGCCAGCTGCAGCGGCCTGCAGGTGTTGAGTATGCATGTCACGGAGCGAGCAGGAAGGGCAGTTGCTCAAGAGATAAGACCTACCGGTGCGCACTGGGGGCAGAACCATTTCCCCCGCGGCTTCTTAGCCAAGCCCAGGCACGTCACGTGGTAGCCCTTGTTGCACACGCCGCCCTCAGGAAGTTGGGTATCACACAGGAGCAGCGCTCCCAGGGGCCCGCTCTCGTCTGAGCTCGTGTCCTTGCATAGCTCGCAAGCGTGGTCATCCGCCACCCGAGGGAGCTTCCGGCGCGCACTGCCGGAGGGTGTTGTCCCCGGCCGCTTCCGCCCAGGTTGCTGCTGGATGCGGGGTGGCGTAGTTAGAGGCCCAGCGTGGACGTCGTCTTCTGGAATAGAGGATAAGTGATTGGCCCAGGGCAGGCGGGTGCAACCCTTGCACCGGTACACGCCACCAGGCTCATCACGGGCGCAAGCGGTATGGGCAACTGCTGCGACCGCACAAACAGGATAGCATGGGGCCGAGAGGGCCACCGCAATGTCGAATCCGAGCAGATAGCGCAATGCTGAGGCGGGCACAACGGCTCCGGAAGCGACCTGCAAAACCGACAGGGACAACAAGACCGATGGGGTATCAGCACAACCGGAGCAAGCCCGCTGCAGGCCGAGATGCAGGCAGCATGCTGAGGGGGAGCACAGCTGTCGGTGGAGATGAAGCCAGCCCCGCTAGCTAGACTGCCCAGCGGCCCCCTGAACGCACCTGCACGGAGGCGGACGCAGGCGGCGGCTGGGCGCTGGGCGCGGCCCTGGCCTGTGGGCCCGGCTGGAGGCCGGCGGTGCCCCTGTGGCCACCGTCGCCGTCGCCCAGACCGCCACCGCCCGATTGGCCTCCTCCGCCGCCGCCGCCGGCGCCAAGGCCCGCGCTGCCCGTGCCAGCCGTGGCGCTGCCGTGCCCCCCGCCCGGTCCCCGTGGCGGTGTGCGGGCCCGGCGGCGGAGGGGGCGCGCTGGGGACTTGAGGCGCCTGCGGAAGGGGCAGGGGAGGGAGCCGTGACACAGGTAGCCGCGCAGAACGCAGCAAAGCAAGCCTAAACACATCACGGCTTACGCTGCACAGGTGGGCAACTTTCGCCGTTATGGATTCTTGTTAAGGTTACCTGTTCCGCCACCAGGTTCGCCAAAGTGGGTCCGCCATGCCTCGTTTTCTCGAGCGCCCTTTCGAGTGGCCACGGTTGCGCCCGCCTGAGCTGCTGCGCCCACGTTGTTTCCCTGCACAACTCGTGTGCCACGGCCTCGCCCCCGCTGACCACTCCGGCCCGTGCCCGTGTTGCCACCGCCGCCAGATCCCTCCGCTGCTGAGAGCTGCTGCAGGGACGTGCCGGGAACATAGCCTTCGACCTTAAAAGCGTCCACAAGCGTGTCGAGTGTTCCCGGCATCTTGCTCCAGGTACTGCTCTCCTTCTCCGTGTCACGGTTTGGGCAAGGCAGTCGTACATCAGCGTCTTGAGGAACAGGTTGAACACGCGGCTCGAATCAGCATGGGGAAGATCGTGTTGCACTGCGCCTTGCTGTAATCGTTCCCGCTCTCTGCGGTGCAAGCTCGGGGCACACGGTGTCCAGCAGGCCAGCTTCCGCCTGGCTGCGTCAGACCTTGCTGCCTCCACCGCCAGCCCCATTGTTACCGCTGCCAGGCCCTCGCGAGTGCTGCC